>CAKNYM010049147.1:21610-35670 GCA_932195095.1 Andricus curvator
TATTACGTATTACCCTGGTCAAAAACCTTAACATCAAAATTTAATTTCAACCGAATAGTTTAACTTTCAACTAAAAATATTAACTTTAACCCTTTGAGGGGCATATTTTTCTGATGGACGAATTTTGGAAGTCATAACTGATTTTAAGGTTTTTGGGGTCGCTAATTACGATTCCGGAGTCAGATTTCGGAAATTCAAAATGGCGGAACCAATATGGCGGCTATTTAGAGCCAAATTCGTGGTTTTTTGTTCAATCGGCGGGAAACCAAATGTATGGGAGTTTTTGAGGTCGCTGATTACGATTCTGATATCAAAGACACAAAATTCAAGATGGCAGATACAATATGGCGGCTATTTCAGTCAAATTAATGGTGTTTTTGCTCCATCTGCGAGAAACCTGATGTGTGGGGGATTTCGAGATCACTGATTACGATTCTGATATCGAAGTCACAAAATTCAAGATGGCGGATACAATATGGTGGCTATTTTTATCTAATTTACGGTGTTTTCGTTCCATCTGCGGGAAACCTGATGTATGGGGATTTTTTAGGTCACTGATTACGATTCTGATATCGTAGTCGCAAAATTCGAGATGGTAGATACATTACGGGGGCTATTTTGAGTCAAATTTGTAGTTTTTCTGTTCAATTCGCTGATTACGATTTCGAGGTCAGAGTGTCCAATTTCAAAATTGGCGGAACCAATATGGCGGCATCTTCCAGCCAAATTCGCGATCTATTGTACAATCGATAAGAAACTAGATATAAAGATGTGCGTATACTACTCCTTCTTAGCTTGACCCAGAACTAACGACGTGGACGTGAGGAGAAACAAGTTCCATTTTTTTTCAATTTTTTATTTTTTTCGTATTTTTAACGATTTTATAATTTTTTTTATTCATTTGTTTCATTTCGATATTTTATGTTGAAGCTTAGCCTAATGTGCTCGATGGTATTGTTCGAAGCAATTTTTTGCAGATGTAATGCACAATGGAACATTGCATGTCTTGCAATAAAAGTGTGTCCTGCTTTCGTGTGTCTTCGTACTGCAATGGGTGCGTCTTCTTCGAGACTCATAAAATCCAGGCAAGTGAGGTGCCTTTGATATCCTGATTGCATTGGTTACCTTCGGTTTCCATTTTTTCGATGGCGATTCCATGGATGGTCTTCCTCTTTTCAGACGATTTGGAAGCCCAATCAACTGATCAACTACTGACAAACGGAAGTTCTTCAGCGACAAGTTCTCTTGGGGTGAAAGCGATTTGTACATTATGAAAGAATTCACCAACGTTACATCCACAAAGTGCCAGAAAATACGATGCCACCACTTTTTACTTTTTCGACTTATTTCATAAAATGATTTTAGCATGTCAGCTTTGTCGACGCATCCCATGTAGCTGTTGTAATCTCTGGCCATTTGTGGACAAGTCACTACTGTCAAAGAACCGTCTTTCTGTCTCCTATTGACTTGTGAAATAACTGACGGGTCATGATAATTTGATAGAAACTGTACTGGTTTTTTATCAATCCATTTCAGCTATTGAACTCCTTTATAGGAAGTTCGAAACTCACTATCTCCAGGGGACATGTTTTTATCGACTTCTTGGATTTTTGGTAATCCTTTCCTGTCTTTTCTAACAGTTCCACATGCTAAAACTCCATCAGTCAGTAAGTTGATCATCAAATCTACAGTTGTGAAGTAATTATCGAAATAAATACGATACTGTTTCTGCACTAAAGCACGACTCAAATCTTCTATCACTCGTTCACCTAAACGACTCTCTGTTTTATTCTTCACCTTGCCAGTGTGAATTTGAAATTGACAAATGAAACCATGTTCGTCAGCTCTTACCCAAATTTTATAGCCTCTTTTGATGGGCTTCATCGGCATATACTGCTTCATAGAGCTTCTGCCTTTGAACTTTATCATGCTCTCATCAATTGATTGATTCGCAGTTGGATCATAAAAGTGCTCATAACTTTTAGAGATGATATTCAAAAAAGGTGCAACTTTGTACAATTTATCGAACCCAGGCTCATTTCTTTTCGGTTCTTTAGTGGTGTCATTCAAATTTAAATTTGATAGTAGGAACGAAAATCGCTTTACGGACATGACAGAACTAATATAAGGATCATGTAGTTGCAAGTTGTTAGACCAGTAATCGCGATAAGACGGTAATCTTTTTATACCCATCATCATATTCAATCCTAAGAACTTCTTTACTTCATCGCCAGTAATTGCTTTTTTTCTCCCAAATTCCATCCATCTCTGCAACACGAAAACTGAGAGGATCATCATCCTCTTCGTCTATGTTACTATTCGGATCACCATTCAACTAAAATTCGTGGTTGTTGAATTCTAATTCCGGTGTTGAAACGCTATCTGCAAAAGGAGATTCATCCTCGCTATTTTCGATATCATCGTCCGAATCGTCGTCACTGGGGATTTCACTTTCTTCAAAATTCTCCTGTATTTCGTTCATACTAGATAATTGAAATCTCTAAAATGGTTTGAAAATAGTGAAGAGGCATTACTTATCGTAGTCAAAAGAGTTCGATAATTCCTTCGTTCATGAGAGGAGAATTATAACATCAAGCAACGAGGAAGAGCAGCTCGCGTCTTTTGTCTCGCGCAATCATCAACTTTTTTGCAAAACCGCAGGAAAAAAGCTAAGAAATTTGTGTGAGTAGTCAAAAGGCAGTACTTACCGTAGTCAAAAGAGTTCGATACTTTCTTTGTTCATGAGAGAAGAATCATAACATCAAGCAACGAGAAAGAGTAGCTAGCGTCTTTTGTCTCGCACGATCTTCAACTCTCTTGCAAAACAGCAGGAAAAAAGCTAAGAAATTTTTGTGAGTAGTCAAAAGGCAGTACTTACCGTACTCGAAAGAGTTCGATACTTTCTTTGTTCATGAGAGAAGAATCATAACATCAAGCAACGAGAGAGAGAAGCTAGCGTCTTTTCCTGTTTTGCAAAACAGTTGAAGATCGCGCGAAACAAATGACGCTACCTTCTCCCCCTCATTGCTCGAGGTTGTAATTCTCCACTTATGATCGAAGGAAGTATCGTACACTTCTGATTATTGTAAGTAATGCCTTCTGCCTCTTCACTATTTTCAAACCATTTTTGAGATTTCAATTATCTAGTATGACCAAAATACAGGAGAATTTTGAAGAAACTGAAATACCCAGTGACGACGATCCGGATGATGATATTGAAAATAGTGAGGATGAATCTCCTTTTGCAGATTTCCTCTCAGATTCCGTCTTGCAGAGATGGATGGAATTTGGGAGAAAAAAACGAAATGTTAGTCCGAGAGTAGCATACGCACATTTTCATATCAATTTTCTTACCAAAATTGCCGCCATATTGTATTCGCCATCTTGAATTTTGTGTCTTTGATATCAGAATCGTAATCAGCGACCTCAAAAACCCCCATAATCCGGTTTCTCGCCGATTGAACAAAAAAACCACAAATTTGACTCAAAATAGCCGCCATATTGGTTCAGCCATTTTGAGTTTCAAAAATCTGACTCCAGATTCGGAAACTACGACTCAAAAAACATAGAATCCCACCATGACTTGAGCATGTTATGGGGCTTGTTTTCCTACAACCAAATTTATCCGTAAAAAGTGGCTTTTTTTGAAAGTAATTTGTTTATAATTATGAACATAATGAAGATATTGATTTCTCATCTATGAAAATATCAATATTTGAACCTCAACTACTCAAAAATCCAATAAATTACGAAAGAATACAAGGAAGAAGTAGGAAAATATCCAAATTATTGATGATAAACAGGTGGGACGTATATGTCCCACTGCCCCGCAAAGGGTTAAACAAAAAATGGTATATATATATAATTTTATATATTTTATATATATATATATATATATATATATAATTTTCAACCAACTAGTTCGATTTTCTATTGCTTATTTTACCTGGAATTTAATAAGCTTTCTAAAGCTTTTATTCCGTTTTGTTCCTGAAATATATTGAAAATTGAGGTCATGTTTTTAATCGCTTCTTTCGCCAGGATGTCCTCTTACTCCTCACTCCGGGACGGTATTGTAAAACTAAATTTTAATTGATCATTGTAAAACATACTTGTACTTCGCACTTTTTTGATTTGACAAATTTACTTACATACGTTTAGTCATTATTAAAAAGTGAATATTCACATAAGAATATAATGCAATAGTGGATATTCAAAACAAAAAATATTTATAATTTAAATCAAAAACAATTAAATTCAACCAAAAAATGAATTTTTAATCAAGTAGTTCACTTTTAAATTTAAAAAAAATAAATTGACCAAATAGTTTACTTTTCAATCAAAAGAGATGAATTCTTAACCAAACATGGAATACTTAAATTTTCAGTTAAAAAAAAATATAATTTTGAACAAAAAAAAAACGAATTTTTGTCAAAATAGTTAAATGTTTAACCATAAAATGAATTTTGAGCGAAGAAGTTTAGCTTTCCAACAAATAGTTTAATTTGAAGCTAAAAGAGATTAATTTTAAACCAAAAACGGTATAGTTAAATTATCGGTTAAGAGAATTAATGTGGCACAAAAAAAATTAATTTTCAGCGAGAGATGATTTATTAACAAAAATGATGAATCATTAACCAAAAACAGGACTTAAAAAAAGAGTTTAACCACTAGTAAAGTTTTCAGTTTAAAAAAATTAATTTTCAAGAAAAAATAATTTTTAATGAAATTGTTAAGCGGTGTGAACTTGGCCCCCCCAAATAAAGAATTTGAAAATGTTATGTCGTCAAACGTTTGGTGTTCGTTAGAGAGGGTTTGGTAGTCATATCTTATCGTTTGGTTGTTGTTCCTTCCCCATTTTTTCAACAAAACAAAATTCGGGGGGCTAACTTCACACTGCCCCAAAAGATCAAAATTTCTAAATTTTTCTTTGTGGGGCTGTTTGGTATTCGCTTGGTAGCGTTTGGTAGTCAACTCTTAATGTTAGAGAGTTGATAGTTTTTTAAATAAACGAAAATTAAATCCTCAAGGTCAAACTCAAAATAATAACAATATCCAAAAAATGAAAATGCAGTCTGAAGCAGAATCGTTTGTTAGGCCCATTTCTACGTTTGGTAGTTCAATGGCCCATAAACTTTTCGATGTACAGATGTTTTTTGAATAGGGGTGGGGGAAAACATAAAAAATTGAATTATCATCAGTTTCCTTTTTTAAATCGTTTGTTGGTTGCACTTAGAAGGAGAATCATTTGGTAGTCCCATTTTTAAGTTTGGTAGTTTAGTGGCCAAAAAGCTTTTCGATTTACAGCAGTTTTTCTAAAAGTGGTGGGGGCAGACTCAAAAATGAAAAATGGTCAAATTTTCTTTTTCACATCGTTCAGTCGTTGCATTGTGAGGTTTGGTAGTCATCTGTCAACGTTAGAGAGTATATAATTGTTTAAATAATTAAAAAATAAAGTTTTACGTATTGATCGAAAAATTTTGAAATTTCAAAAAATTGAGTTATTTTCAGAAGCAGAATGGTTTGGTAGTTCCATTTCTACGTTTGGTAGTTCGGTGGTCCAAAAACTTTTCGATCTAAAGCAGTTTTTCTAAAAGTGGTGGGGGCAGGCTCAAAAATGATAAAACCTCAAATTTTCTTTTTCACATCGTTCAGTCGTTGCATTGTTAGGTTTGGTAGTCATCTGTCGACGTTAGAGAGTAGATAATTGTTTAAATAATTTAAAAACAAAGTTTTACGTATTGATCGAAAAATTTTGAAATTTCAAAAAATTGAGTTATTTTCAGAAGCAGAATCGTTTGGTAGTTCCATTTCTACGTTTGGTAGTTCGGTGGTCCAAAAACTTTTCGATCTAAAGCAGTTTTTCTAAAAGTGGTGGGGGCAGGCTCAAAAATGAAAAACCTCAAATTTTCTTTTTCACATCGTTCAGTCGTTGCATTGTGAGGTTTGGTAGTCATGTGTCGACGTTAGAGAGTAGATAATTGTTTAAATAATTAAAAAACAAAGTTTTACGTATTGATCGGAAAATTTTGAAATTTCAAAAAATTGAGTTATTTTCAGAAGCAGAATGGTTTGGTAGTCCCATTTCTACGTTTGGTAGTTCGGTGGTCCAAAAACTTTTTGATTTACAGCAGTTTTTCTAAAAGTGGTAGGGGCAGACTCAAAAATGAAAAATCGTCAAATTTTCTTTTTCACATCGTTCAGCCGTTGCATTGTGAGGTTTGGTAGTCATGTGTCGACGTTAGAGAGTAGATAATTGTTTAAATAATTAAAAAACAAAGTTTTACGTATTGATCGAAAAATTTTGAAATTTCGAAAAATTGAGTTATTTTCAGAAGCAGAATCGTTTGGTAGTCCCATTTCTACGTTTGGTAGTTCAGTGGCCTAAAAACTTTTCGATCTACAACAGTTGCAATGTAAACTACTATTTTGCAATTTTTGGGTCATTTTCCGGGCACAACAAGAGGGGTTTGGGGGGGGGACAAAATTAATACTTATTGGGTGAAAATCATTCCATAAACATTCCTTAAGAGGTGAGTATACTCTAATTCGCAAAAAGTTTATAACAAGTACTTTTTCCATTTAAACCCCTGTGATAATTGCAAAAGCAAGGGTAAACGTTGAGAAAAAAAAATTACGAAATTTTTACTTTCCGGAAAACGAAAAAATTGGTGGGTGATCGATCAACAAAAATTTAATGCACGGGGGAAATAATTCTAGGTAATTTCTTTGTGTACTTTTTTTACTGCAAATCAGCAGAATAAAAACTGAGTATATATTTTTTATTCAAATCATCGTCTGTTTGCTTGTTCCTTTAGTGAGCATTGATCAAACAATTAAAACTCGTTTAGGTTTTGGTAAACATTTTTTTAATCATTTATTTAATTATTTTCACGATTTTACCATTGTTATAGCTTCGCAAGTACGATCTTAGTTTAAATAAGCAACTTTTAAAAAATGATTGGAATTTTCGCATTTTCGATTTTTAAACAATAATTTTTTTTAAATTTCAGTTTTGAATGTATAATATGAATCTTATTTAAAAAATGTCGAAGTAAAGATGTCAATTCTAATGAAAAGAAAAAGATATTCATGAATTTTAAAATATTTAGAGTTATTTTCGTCTTGTCAAATAGAAAACTATTAAAACACACACACTGTTAAAATTTTATAGTGCAAGATTTGTTTTTCTTTCACCTCACGCCCCTTTTCATGAGTAAACAAACGTTTGCGTTTGATTGTAAGTCCAATATATATGTTATGTAAACGTCCGCACGGTCGGTATATGGAGTTAAGTAGGCTATAGGGCTCGGTATTTCCTAAACTTGAACAGAACATAAGAGCCCTTTTCATGCAGGCACCCTGGAGACATACTTAACTATACTATAAATATAAAGAATTCATTTATGAAGTTTTTCGGTATCCCTGATATTATTCTCCTTAAGATTATATTTTTAGTTATACATTTTATGGTTTGTTTAAAAATTCAAATTTTTTGTTAAAAAGTCATCCTTTCTGGTTGAAAATTCAACTGTTTTGTTGAAAATTTGTCTTTTTGGGTTGGAAGTTCAACTATTTTCGCAAAAAAATTCCTTTTTGTTTAAAATTCATATTTCAGTATTGAGAAGTCAACTAAAATCTTTTTTTTATGAAAATTCAACTATTTTTTTTAAACTTGCCTTTTTAATTTGAAAATTCGTCTATTTCAGTAGAAATTACATCTTTCTTGGATGAAAATGCAACTGTTCGGTTGAAAATTCAAGAATATTATTGAAAAGTCATCCTTTTTGGTTGAAAATTCAACTATTTAGTAGAATATATCCTTTTTGTTTGAAATTCATATTTTGGTATTGAATAGGCAACTGAAATCTATTTTGGATGAAAATTCAAATTTTTGTTGTTGACAATTTAACTGTTTTGTTAAAAATGTATCTTTTTCAAAGTGAATACTCAACTACGTGGCTAAAAATTTAACTGCCTTGTTGAAAATTTATTTATTTTTAATGAAGGTTTATCTCTTTGGTTGAAAACCTAAATATTTTGTTGAAAATTTATTTTCTGGTTAAAAGTTAAATTTGTGTACAGGAAATTCGTCTTTCGACTTTAAGGTTCAACAATTTAGATGAACTTTTTTTCTTTCATGACTGAAAAATCTTTATCTGATGAAAATTCGTCTTTTTGGTTTTAAAATTTAATTTTTTGAATGAAATTTTACCTTTTTTGGATAAAGTATACAATATTACACTTTTTTTGTTGAGAATTCATCTTTTTTGGTTAAAAATTTAATTATTTTCTTACATATTAATTAGAGCCTCGGTGGCTCAGACGATAGCGCGTCAGGCTTCCGTGGAGGAGGACTGGGGTTCGATCCCTGAGCCGGTACCAATGGAAATTTTTCTATGTACTTCTACCGGGGCTTCGGTGGTTCGGAACCCACCTTAAACTGTAGGTCCCCGCAGAAAAAGCTGGTATCGTACCAAGGTGGGGCTCCATGTCGAGGGGACTAGCCTTGGAGGTCGAAGCCGATTCTGTGAAGACTCGAAAATGAGTCAGCGTTCTTCTTGCGTTTGGGGACTCCTATAGGAGGCACCACGCTCGATGGTCGCTGGCCGATTTCGAGTAATGAACACACACACATACACTTACATAACACACCAGGACAGTGCTTCGAATCTGTGCATCTACCTGATGACCTCAGAGGGATCGCTCCGTACACCCTAGCCTGCTAGGGAGGCTGCCGAATGGCAGAGTGGGTGAGGATCACTTTGCCTGATCAAACAAAGGAGGACGTCATTTACTGTGCGATAGGTATGCCTGGCACCTGAGAGGTATAATCTCAGAACGTTGATAACAACGAAAACCCACCGAGATCCAAAAACACTCGGCGAAGGATGGCCGGATTCGTAGTACTGCCTTGAGAATAAACACGGGTATGGCACAATAGGCTTTATAGCTTGAGCGCCAGGGGTGGGACCTCCCGGGCCCCCCCGCCTACATTACAACTATCAACTATCAACTACTACATATTAATTATTTTGTTGAAAATTCAAGCATTTTGTTAAAAAAAAAACATATTTTATGGTAGAAAAGTCATTTTTTTTGGTTTAAAATAAATAAATAAATTTGAAAATTTCAAATTTGTACATGAAATATTGTTTTATTCAGTTCATGAAAGAACCTGTGTTAAAAATATTACAAGATTAAAATGCTGCTATTTGAATATTAATGGCCAGGAAAACTAAAAAATTGGTAAAGGAAAAATCAGGGAATTTTGAAAATGAAGTGTATAAGAATCAGCCGTTAAGCATAAAATCTACTTCAGTCTGCCCCTACCACTTTTAGAAAAACTTCTGTCAATCAAAAAGTTTTTGGACCACCGAACTACCAAACGTAAAAAAGGGACTACCAAACGATTCTGCTTCTGAAAACAACTACATTTTTTGAAATTTCAAAATTTTTCGATCAATACGTAAAACGTTGTTTTTTAATTATTCAAACAATTATCTACTCTCTAACGTCGACACATGTCTACCAAACCTCACCATGCAACCACTGAACGATGTGAAAAAGAAAATTTGACGATTTTTCATTTTTGGGTCTGCCCCTACCACTTTTAGAAAAACTTCTGTAAATCAAAAAGTTTTTGGACCACTGAACTACCAAACGTAGAAATGGGACTACCAAACGATTCTGCTTCTGAAAACAACTACATTTTTTGAAATTTCAAAAATTTCCGATCAATACGTAAAACTTTGTTTTTTAATTATTCAAACAATTATCCACTCTCTAACGTCGACACATGACTACCAAACCTCACCATGCAACCACTGAACGATGTGAAAAAGAAAATTTGACGATTTTTCATTTTTGAGTCTGCCCCTACCACTTTTAGAAAAACTTCTGTAAATCAAAAAGTTTTTGGACCACTGAACTACCAAACGTAGAAATGGGACTACCAAACGATTCTGCTTCTGAAGATATCTCAATTTTTTTAAATTTCAAAATTTTTCGATGAATACGTAAAACTTTGTTTTTTAATTATTTAAACAATTATCTACTCTCTAACGTCGACACATGACTACCAAACTTCACAATACAACCACTAAACAATGAGAAAAAAAAAATTTGACGATTTTTCATTTTTGAGTCTGCCCCCACCACTTTTAGCAAAACTGCTGTATATCGAAAAGTTTTTTGGCCACTAAAATACCAAACTTAAAAATGGGACTACCAAATGATTCTCCTTCTAAAAACAGTTGCATTTTTTGAATTGAAAAATTTTGTTGTTTCACTGTGAAAGTTTATTTTTCTATTATTTAAACAATTATCTAGGCTATAATGTTGAGACACGACTACCAAACGTCTAAGTGCAACCAACAAACGATTTAAAAAAGGAAACTGATGATAATTCAATTTTTTATGTTTTCCCCCACCCCTATTGAAAAAACATCTGTAAATCGAAAAATTTATGGGCCATTGAACTACCAAACGTAGAAATGGGCCTAACAAACGATTCTGCTTCAGACTGCATTTTCATTTTTTGGATATTGTTATTATTTTGAGTTTGACCTTGAGGATTTAATTTTCGTTTATTTCAAAAACTATCAACTCTCTAACGTTGAGACTTAACTACCAAACGCTACCAAACGAAGACCAAATAGCCCCACAAAGAAAAATTTAGAAATTTTCACCTTTTGGGGCAGTGTGAAGTTAGCCCCCCGGATTTTGATTTGTTGAAAAAATGGGGAAGGAACAACAACCAAACGATAAGATATGACTACCAAACCCTCTCTAACAACCACCAAACGTTTGACGACATAATATTTTCAAATTCTTTATTTGGGGGGGGGGGGGCCAACTTCACACCGCTAAATTGTTAAATTTTCAAAAATAAATATTTTTAATGAAATAGTTAAATTTTCAACAAAACAAAGGTTAATTTTCAACTAAAGATGGTATAGTTAAAATATCAGTTAAAAAATATAATTTTTAAACTAAAATAGATTAATTTTCAACTAAAATTGGTAGTTAAATTATCAGTTAAAAGAATTAATGTTAATAAAAAAATGAATTTGGAACTAAAATGATATATCCTCAACCAAAAAAAGGATTTTTTTAAAAAGGAGTTCAACTTTCAACTAAGTACTTGAACTTTAAACTAAAAAAGATTAATTTTTAACTAAAAATAGTAAAGTTAAATTATCAGTTAAAAACATATGTAATTGTTTAACAAACAATAAAACTAATTTTCAACAAAATAGTTAAATTTTCAGCAAAAAAGTTGATATATTGACTAAAATCATGAATCGAGAACCAAAAACCGGATTTTTTCAAAAAGAGTTAGAGTAGTTAAATCTCAGTTAAAAAAATTAATTTTCTACAAAAAAAATGTTAATAAAATTAATTTTCGACAAAGAATTTCCACTTACAACCAAATAGCGAGCCACGAAAGTCTTCACGAAAAATGTAATAGTGCATATTTATATAAAAAAAGATTTACAATTTAAATAACAAACAATTGAATTCAACCAACAAAAAATTAATTTTTAACCAAATAGATGTACCTAAAGTTATGAACGTTCAAATGAACGAAATATTTTTTATGTTTTATCCATAAATATTGTTCCAACTACAATTTAAAATAGGCATTATAATTTTGTAACTCCCGAAAGTTTATAATATAATTTGAAAATTCCCGAATTTAATCAATTAAAAAAATATATAAATATTATTTATTTATTAAAAATACAAAAATCAAATACTTTTATACAAAAAAATATTTTTAATGTTTAAAGCTTCTAAAATTATTTTTTTGTTTGATAACAATATTTTATTGTATTTTTAATTAATAATATTTATGAAACAAAAATTTTTGAATTGTTTAAATTTGGGAATTTTCAAATTCGGTAATATTATGCACTGTCGGGAATATATGTAATTATTCAGGAATTTTCTAATACGATAATATTATAAGCTGTTAGGGAGTTTTATTATTCGGGAATTTTATAATTCCGGAATTCTATTGTTCCTGAAGTTTCCAATTCCCGACACTGTAACATTTCCGAATTGGAAGATTACCGAATAATGAAATGCCCGAATTGGAAAATCCCCGAATAATAAAATTCTTAAATTGGAAAATTCTCGAACAGTTTATAATATTAACGAATTAGAAACTTCCCGAATAATAAAATTTCCGAAATTTCATAATATTACCGAATTTTAAAATTCCCAACAGAAAATTGCGGAATTATAAATTATCGAAACTAGAAAATTCCCTGATTTAAACAATTAAAAAAATTATAAATACTATTATTTATTTATTTAAAATACAATAATAAAATATTTTTAATGTTTAAAGTTTCAAAAATTATTGTTTGAATTTAAAATAACAATATTTATTTGAAAAAATATATTTATGGATGAAAATTTTTTCAATGATTGTTATTTTAAATTTAAAAAATAATTTTAGAAACTTTAAGCATTAAAAATAATTTTTTTGTGCGATAAAAATGTTTTTTTATTGTATTTTTAAGTAATAAATAATATTTACAAAATAAAATTTTTGAATGGTTTAAATTCCGAAATTTTCTAGTTCGGATATTTTATAATTCGGAAATTTTCTGTCGGGAATGTTATTATTCGTGAATTTTCAAATTCAGAAATATTATAAACGGTCGGGAATATACGTAATTATTGGGGAATTTTCTAATTCGATAATATAAACTGCTCGAGAATTTTATTATTCAGGAATTTTCAAATTCGATAATAGTATAAACTTTTCAAGAAGTTTCCAGTTCGGGAATTTTATTGTTCGTGAATTTTCCAACCCCCGACACTGTAGAATTTCTGAATTGGAAGATTACCGAATAATAAAATTCACGAATAATAAAATTTCCGTGTACCTGAAGTTCAGAACGTTCAAATGAACGAAACCTTTTTTCCCAGTTTTATTTTATCAAAAAATATTGTTCCAACTACTATTCAAATAATAAGTTTGAAGTTTATTTTGTAATCTGTTATTTGCAATAAAAGTAATAATACAATTCCCGAATAATAAAATTCTCGAACAGCTTATAATATTAACAAATTGGAAACTTCCCAAATAATAAAATTCCCGAAAGTTTATAATATTACCGAATTTGAAAATTCCCGACAGAAAATTGCCGAATGATATAATATCCAAACTAGAAAATTCCCCCATTTAAAAAAATTATAAATATTATTTATTTATTAAAAATACAATAATCAAATATTTCTATTCAAAAAATTATATTAACGTTTAAAGTTTCTAAAATTAATGTTTGAATTTAAAATAACAATAATTGAAAAACAATATTTCAGGATAAACATTTTTTCAATTATTATTTTAAATTCGGGAATTTTCTGTCGGGTATTGTATTATTCGGGAATTTTCCAATTCGGTAATATTATAATCCGTTCGGTAATTTTATTATTCAGGATTTTTCAAAATCGGTAATATTATGAACTGTTCTGTAATTGTATTATTCAGGAATTTTCAAATTTGATAATATTGTAAACTTTTTGGGAATTTTATTGATCCTGAATTTTCCAATCCCCGACACTATAAAATTTCCGAATTGGAAAACTCCCGAATAATAAAATTACCACATAGGAATTTCCCGAACAGTTTAGAATATTACCGAATTGTAAACTTCCCCAATTCTGGATGCAAATTTTTTCAATGGTTGTTATTTTTAATTAAACTACAATTTTAGAAACTTTCAACATTAAAAATATTTTTGTATAAAAATATTTGATTGTTGTACTTTTAATAAATAATATTTATTTAAAAAATTGTAATTGTTTAAATTCGGGAAAGTTCTAGTTCAGATATTTTGTAATTCGGCAATTTTCTGTCGGGAAACTTATTAGTCGCGAATTTTCAAATTCGGTAATATTATAAACTGTTCGGGAATTTTACAATTCGGGAATTTTCCAATTTAGAAATTTTGTTATTTGGAAATTTTATTATGTGGGAATATTATTATATTTGGGAATTTTACTTTTTGGGATTTTTCATTCGTCCCGGAATAAGTTCA
>CAKNYM010049147.1:35680-55472 GCA_932195095.1 Andricus curvator
AGCCTTTGCACTCGCGACGAAACCTGTGGTGACACGTCCATTGTTGTTAAACATTGCCAAGGATAGAAAATGTCAGCCATTTTCCACCCGCGCCACCCAGAATTCGATTTCGCTCGATTTTCGCGCAAAATAAAATAAACTCATCGGATTCCCGGTGATTTTACTACCGAAGAACTTCCGGTTTCGTGTGTCGACGAATATCGAATATTGGACCTAATAAATTTCTCACGAACAAGACCTCCGATCTAAACCTTGCGACGACCAAAAATTGAATGACGATGACCGTTAAAAAATGAGACCGAACACACTGGAAAAATGGTGGACCCCCCACCCTCTATATGCGAAATACTTTAATTTAAATCTGATTTTAACGTAATACACATTGGCTTGAGTGCAAAATTTAATTGATTCGAACCAAAAATCTGACCTCGAGAACGCACCCCTTCCCTGTCTGCTTCCCGGCTGACAATAACATCCTGATTCTTTAACGAACTTTTTAGGTGTAATTTTTGGCGCAAGTATGTTAGCATACTTGCGCCAAAAGTCAATTCTTTAGATATTGAATTAATTTAATGCTGAGTTCTACTCTGTAAAATGCAGTGAAATACATAAAATATTAATTTAGAAACATTCTGATTTCTTAATATATTATTATTTGTTTAATTATTAATATATTTATTTAGCGAATAGGGCATTCAGGGTAAAAACAAAGATGGCGTCATACTCGCGAATTTTTTTAAACGAGGAGAATATATTTAAATCATGTGAATTCGATTTCATAATTGAGTGAAATCAAAAGTATCGAGATATGTGTTAATTTAGAATATTTATTTAATGGTGAAATTATGATACATGATCTGCATTATGTATTAGGTTAGTAAAATATTTTCTAAATTTATGTAATTTGTTTAAAAGTCGTCTTTTTTGGTAGAAAGTTATTCTTCTTGGATGGAAATTCAACAATTTGGTTAAAAATTTATTTATATTGTTAAAAATTCTTCTTTTTTAGAGTAAAGTAATCTTCTTGGTTGAAAAGCAAACTATTTCTTTAAAAATGTATGTATATTATACTGAGAATTCGTCTTTTTTAGTAGAAAATTAATTTCCTTTGTAGAAGATTTATAATTTTTGTTTAAAATTCATCTCTTTGGTCGAAAATAGAACTAATTTGTTGATAATTCGTTTTTTGGTTAGAAATTCATTTTTTAGCTTAAAATTTACCTATTTGGTTGAAAATTCAACAGTTTTGTAGAAAAATCGTTTTATTTTCATATATAAAACTTAATTATTCCATTTTTGTTAAAAATTGATTCTTTTTAGTTTAAAACTTTAACAATTTGGTTGAAAATTTATGTAATTTGTTCGAAATTTGTCTTTTTTGGTAGAAAATTAATCTTCTTGTTCGAAAATTTGATAATGTGGTTAAAAATGTATGTATTTTCTTGAAAATTCCTCTTTTTTATAGAAACATAATCTTCTTGGTTGGAAATTCAACTATTTGGTTAAAAATTCATTTTTTTCGTTCAAAATTCGTCTTTTTTGGTAGAGAATTCACCTTTTTGGTTGAAAATTCAATTGTTTGGTTGAAAATTGAACTGTTTTGTAAAAAGCTCGTCATTTTGGCTTGCAAATTCAACATTTTGGAGGACATTTTTTTTCTTTATTTACTGAAAAATCTTTCCTGGTTGCAAATCCAATTCTTGTTGAAAATTTTTCTTTTTGATTTGAAAAATTCATCTCTTTTGCTGGAAATTGAATCCTTTTTGGTTAAAAATGCAACCGTAACCCTAAGAAAGTAAGGTACTTGGTTTAAAATTTGAGAGAAAAACTTTACGTAATTTATGCACGGCCCATTTTCATATTTTTTTATCGATTCTTATTTCACGAAATAAATTGAAACTTCAGTGTGATGGAGGATGAGGATGATGGAATTCATCTTAGGTTAAATTATTTTGTATTAATAAAATTTATAAAGGTTTTATTATTAATTTGTTAAAAACTCTTTTGTGACCAGAAATTGTCAGTACAGAATTAATTTTAATTTTATCAATTGCCCTTATGAAAAAATAGTATTAGATCCACTTAAATTATGTATTAAATGTAGAATTATATACTACCTTAGTTTTTTGTTATTAGGTCATTAAAATATTTTTCAACTCAAGTCCAGTTTTGGATATGCAAAAAATATTAACAAAATCAAATACAGAATAACTAAACCTTTAATTTTTTATTTTCTGAAATACTCAATCCAGGGTGTTTTTTTTTATAATTTTTAAATGAAAACTTACGTTTGAAACTGAAATCAGTAAAAAATTAATTTGTATTTTCTTAATTACCCCTACGAAACAAATAATATTAGATCCAGTACCTATGTGATGATGCACAAAATTGTAGAATATCAAAATCAGTATTTTAATTACCTGCAAAGTTATCTGCATTTTCGACAAATTGAATTAAAAATAAAAACTACGTATCCTTCCAAAAAACGATTAATAACAAATTTTATAGCTCTTTTTTAGGTGTACAACTTTTGTCTATTCATTTTTTTCGTAGCTTTTGTCGTTTGTCCAAAAATTTAATTTTTTTATTTTTAATGTTGTTTTTTAACGAATAAAACAAAAACTAAGCGTCCTATCAAAAAGTAATCAATAACAAGTTTGTAGATCTTTTTTGGATGCACTTTAATTTTGGTCTTTTCATCTTTTTTCGTATGTTGCATAGTTTGACTGCAAAATGTAATTTTTAATTTTTTTTTGTGCGATCGGCATTTTCGTTTTTCAAGAAAATTCAAAAAGTTGCACTGAAAATCTTGTAGGGCTTTTAAAAAGCAGAATTTTTCTTCTCTTGACATTTTTCATATCATGCGTCGTTTGGCATGTAATTATTATTTTCGTTTTTTTATTATTTTAAAAATGCTAGAACTCTGATAATTTTGTTTTTATCAAAAAAAGTCGTGAGGATAAATTGTTCGTCTTTCCGATTACTACGAATAGCCGTACATAGAATTTTTAAATCTAGAAAAAAATGGTCGCAAACATGTTGAAAATATTCTATCTTTTTGAATTTTGTTCCAAAATAGCTAGCTAACAAACCTTCTCAAAATATAGACATTTGATAAAAACTGGGGGGGGGGGGCAAATTTTAAACAAATTTAATACCTTCTCTGATGAGAATGTACAAAAAGAATTTTTAAACAACTAGTTCAATTTTCTATGGCTTACACGTGGAATTTAATAAGCTTTCCAATGCTTTTTTTAAAAATGATTTTATTCCATATTGTTCCTGAAATATATGAGAGAATCGAGGTCATATTTTTAATCGCTTCTTTTGCGTCCTGGACGGTATTGTAAAACTAAATTTTATTTATCATAGTAAAACATGTATGTACTTGGCACACTATTTTTATTTGACCAATTGAATTACGTTTAGTCATTATTGATAACTGAATATTCATAATATGAATATTCAGTTTTCTGAATTGGCTGTCTTTACCGACTTCAAATATTATATTTTTTATTTGGAATGTACGGTTGGGGCACGAATGAAGGATCTGGAGGAATCAGAGTAGCTGCCGTTCAACCTTGAATGACCTCTGTGCTTTATACTGAGGGCATATTTGTTTTGATGCTTTATAGGTGGCTAGAAACGATGTTTGAGAAAGATAAAATTAGTTTCTATCCAGAATTGGTCCGAGAAAGATCAGCCTGCGAGAGCGATTCATAAAGTGTATTAAAAATGTGTCGTGAAATGTATTAATAACTGCCTGTTTACAATGTCTACGAAAAAATATTTAAAAGCGACAACCAAAAAAGATTAAATCTCCACGAATGTTATAGTGGATATTCAAACCAAAAAATATTTATAATTTAAATCAAAAACAATTGAATTCAACCAAAACAATGAATTTTTAATCAAATAGTTCACTTTGAAATTAAAAAAAGATAAATTGACAACCAAATAGTTTAGTTTCCAACCAAAAGAGATGAATAATTCATCTCTATTTTTGGTTAAGAATTATTCTTAACCAAAAATGGAATACTTAAATTTTGAGTTAAAAAAATTAATTTTGAACAAAAAAAAAGGAATTTTTGACAAAATAGTTGAATGTTCAACCATAAAATGAATTTTTAACGAAGAAGTTTAGCTTTCAAACAAATAGTTGAATTTGGAAGTAAAAGAGATTAATTTTCAACCAAAAACGGTATAGTTAAATTATCAGTTAAGAGAATTAATGTGTCACAAACAATTAATTTTCAACAAAATAGTTTTTTCAGCGAAAGAGATAATTTATTAACAAAAGTGATGAATCATTAACCAAAAACAGGATTTAAAAAAAAAAGAGTTTAACCACTAGTTAGGTTTTCAGCTAAAAAAATTAATTTTCAAACAAAAAAATAATTTTCAATGAAATTGTTAAATTTTCAAAAAAAAAGTTTAATTTTCAACCATAGATGGTATAGCTAAATTATCAGTTAAAAAAATAATTTTCAAACAAAAAAAAATAAAGAATTTTCAACTAACTAGTTTGATTTTCAAGCAAAAAAGAGTAGTTGAAGTTTTAACTAAACAAGATTAATTTTTAACCAAAAATGGTATATGTAGTTAAATTATCAGTTAAAAACATAATTGTTCAACAACAACAAAACTAATTTTCAACAAAATAGTTAAGTTTTCAGTAAAAGAGATGATTTATTGACTAAAATGATGAAACATCAACCAAAAACAGGACTTTTTTCAAAAAGAGTTAAAGTAGTTAAATTTTAATTAAAATATTAATTTTCAACCAAAAAAAAAAAGAATTTTTAATAAAACAGTTAAATTTTTCACAATAATATGAATGTTAACAAAGAAGTTCCACTTGCAACCAAATAGTTTAATTTTCCACTCAAAAAGATTAATTTTCAAACGAAAATGGTGTAGTTAAATTATTGAAATTATTACATTTTCACAATTAAAAAAAGATAAATTTACAACCAGACAGTTTAATTTTCAAACAGAAAAGATGAATTCTCCATCAAAAATCGAATACATACATTTTTAGTTAAAAAAATTAATTTTGAAAACAAAATTTGACAAAATAATTAAACGTTTAACCGTGAAATGAATTTTTAACAAAGAACTTGAGCTTTCAAACAAATTGTTTAATTTTGAACTAAAAGAGATTAATATTCAACAAAAAATGGTATATGTAGTTAAATTATCAGTTAAAAGAATTAATGTTCAACAAGAAAAAAATGAATTTTCAACAAAATAGATCCATTTTCAGCGAAAGAAATTAATTTTCAACCAAAATTAATTGTCACAAAAAAAAAAATAATTTTTTCTCTGTTTTTGTTTAAAATTAAACATTTTAATTCAAAACTATGTTCCTTTTGGTTGAAAAATTATGGCGAATTTTTCATGTGAAAATAAACTTTTTGGTTAAAAATGTATATTATTTGTTTAAAAATTCAAATATTAGGTTAAAGATGAACATTTTTTGTTGAAATTTTGATTTTACATATATGAAATTTTGAAAAATCTTTTTAAACTTTTTGCAAGAGTATTAGGAAAATATATTAATATAACCATAAAAACAAATAAACAATAAAATGTAAAAAATAAAAGGGTAATCGAAATTTGTATTTCGTATTGAAAATTATTTTTTCCCTCAACCTGGAAAACTACGGGCGCGCTTAGAACGCGATTGATTATGCTAGTTAATTAAATAGCGTAAGTCCATAAACTTGACCATCAGCCAAATTTAAACAAATAAAATTTATTGTTTTCATAAGCATTTTAGATGGTGAGGGCATTTTGGGCAATAACATTTGAACATGGGAAAATAAAAAAGGTGAGCGGGACGACTAAAAAATCCCGAAAAATAAAATTCCCGACACTGTAAAATTCGGGATTGTAAAATTCACAAATAATAAAATTTCTGAATAATAAAATTCCATAATTGGTAAACTCCCAAATAACAAAATTATAAAATTCCCGAATAATAAAATTTCCGAAAAGTTGGGAAGACTGAAAATCCCGAGAGAATTCTCTAGTTCAGATATTTTATAATTCGACAATTTTCTGTCGGGAATTTTATTATTCAGAAATTTTCCAATTCCCGAATAATATAATTTCGTAATAATAAAATTATTATTTATTTATTAAAAATATAATCAAATATTTTTTTGAAACAAAATTTTGTTTAATGATTGAAGTTTCTAAAATTGTTTGAATTTAGAATAACAATAACTGAAAAAAATATATTTCTGGATTAAAATTTTTTTCAATTAATGTTATTTTAAATTCAAACAATAATTTTAGAAACTTTAAACATTAAATAATTTTTTTGTTTGATAAAAATTTTTTATTATTGAATTTTTAATTAATAAATAATATCTATAAAACAAAACATTTTGAATTGTTTAATGTAATACTTGTACTTCACCACTCTCCCCTCTCATAGATTCTAGCTAAGGGTAGTCTGCGACGCCTACACAAGGCCCTCGGGGCCTCAGTAGTCCTTGCGCCCTGTCTACGAACAGGTCACTCTGTATATCTTTCGGTCAAATAAACAAACGTATCTTATATTCAAGTTAAAAAGAGTGTAATTTACTAGACCGTCACATAATTTTGGCGATCCTGGCCACGATCCCTTTGATCGATACGACGTTCTTCGGGGATAATAAAGAATCTGTGCAGTTAATTCATTTAAGTGAAGTTTTGTGAATTGTGGAATTATAGTCCCATATTTGTGAAAACCTACGAGGTTTTTAAAGATAGCGCAAGTGAACTACCAGGGCATATAAATATTATCATTAAACGATTAATCTTTAGCCAAAAGAGATCACGCTAATAGTACAAATTAAGTGAACGTACTAGTGACTCTTAAGAAAGGAGCGACGTCACTCTTCAAGGGAGACACCGCGGGAGGCAAAGAATTTCCCGATTTTCCGGCCAGCTGTCAGCCTACGGAGCTGCAGCATCCCGCCTGATCCTGCCAACGTCAGCCAGCCTACCATCGATTCTCAACTGCGCCAGCGTCTCTCAAACTCTTGTTGCGTAAGTTAGATGAAAATTGTAATTATTCGAAAATAGTAAGAAGCAATACGCGGCTTCTTCCTTCAACAAACGTTCACGTTTAGATTATAAAATCAAAAAAAAAAAATATTTTTTTTTAAATAATTTGCGTCGTCATCCGAACGAACAAGTTTAGAATTTTACGATAGGAACACTACCTCACACTGGCGTTCTCAGCTTATAGAAAGAACTTAGTAGAATACTCGACGGAAGAATCAGAAACAAGTGAAGGATTTGTAGCCAATCTTAATCCCGATTCTAATCCTTTCCTCACGGCTCGGGAAATGTCTAGCGAAGATTTAGGGTCCGGTTCGCAGGAAGTACCCACAATGATGGATGACCCCATAAAATTTATCATCGATAAATTGATTAGTATGGAAACTTCCCAAAAGCAAATTCAAGATGCATTACGAATTTTAAATAGTGAAAATGCTCAGCGCGCACGAGAAATAGAATATATTGCTAAACAAGGGAATTTGCTGTTAACGGAAGATGAGAGCTCTGGTCACAACACTAGAGAAAAAAATACCTCATGTGAAAATGGGTATTCATCAAAACCCGAAACTCCGTCCCTTCCTCCGCAAGCAAGTAATTCACAAAAAGATCCCCCTTGCGAAAATCTCGATGCCAAAAAATTAGAAAATTCATCTCTTCCCCCACTTGAAAATAATCGAACGGAACAGGGTGAAAATCACAGGCAAAACGCACCAGCAGTATCCCAACATCCTCAGGAAAGCGTGCGAATAAATCGTGTTCAACGTCGAGAGTCTAGTAGCAGCTCTCCATCCCCGACTCGGCAAAGAAATTTCGCGAATTCTCAAGCGTCTCGTTTACAGGCAACATCCATTCCCGCGACAACGTCCATTCCTGCGAAGGATATCATCAGAACCGTCGAAGAATTGAGAGGACGTGATGATGTCGGTGTCGAGGACTTTATTAAGTCAGTTAAACGTGCGAAATTGAGATGTTCGCAACCGGATTTACTTTTGGATTTCATCATAGCCGAAAAAATTAAAGATCAAGCAAAACGCGCTATCCGCTTCAGCTCAATAGATGATTACGATCAGTTGTTCTCCGCTTTGAGACAAAATGTAGGTATAATAAGTTCAGTTGAGTTGAGTCGGTCAAAACTTGAATCCGTCAAGCAAACAGGCATGGAAACCGTTCAAAATTATAATATGCGGTTCCGACAACATTATAATGAACTCATTTACGCGGTCCAAAACGAACAATCGAACCCAACCTCGCGACGTTTAGCAATTCAAATAGAGGAGAAATCGGCAATAAAAAAATACATAATGAACTTGAAGGATGAAATCGGCGCACAAGTTCGTCCTCTGCGACCGAATACTTTGAACGAAGCACAGCAGGAAGCCCTAGAATCCGAGGTTTGGTATAGGGAAAAGCATCACAGTAGATACTCAAATGTTAGACCACCCGGTAACAAACCCCTGACAAAACCGACGTTTGCTCAACCTAGGTCAGCATTCCAACATGCCCCGTCCGCTTCAAAGTACCCAAGCATTGACAACCCTCCAAATCACTCTCTGCCTTTACAACAGAGACTTCAAATGTTTTGTAAAATCTGTAAAAGATCGGGACACAACGAATCCCAATGCTATAGCAAAGACCGAAATTTTCCGATTGGACACTCAACATCCCGCCCACCGAATCGTGTTCACAATTTACAGGTGGAGGGAGAACTCACAGAAAACGTTCTGGACTATCAAGAGGACCAACTGTCAACAGAGATAGAGTCTCCGCAATATCAGGAAGACTATTCTCAATTAGAGCAAACTTACATGGCACAAACAGAACGGGAAGACTTTTAGTGGACAGTGGATCCTCACTCAACCTAATCAAGGATGAGCTTGTTCATTCTAATCATCCACGTGAAAAATCTAGCAAAGTGTTCTTTATGGGAAATGACCAACACCGAACAAATGAAATAACAAAATTAAAATTTCAGGGAAAAGAGCATGTGTTCGTCATTGTACCAAATGATTTTCCACTACCCGAAGATGGAATCATCGGGGTTCCATTCATGTATAGTTATAAATTTAGCCTTTCAAACACTCATCTACAATTGGACAATTTTAAACATGAATTGCACGATGACGGGATATTTGTACCAAAAAGCTCGATTAAAATAATTACCATGCAAGTAGAAAAGAAACAAGGGCATATGCTAATTACAGATCATCCACATATTCCAGACTCAATCTACAGAATTCAGAACCATGAATTACGAATTCCGATTTCTAATCAAACAGAACAAATGATAACGCTTTCAACCACGGAAATTCAACCCAAGTACATATATGTTCAACCCGAAAGCGAAGAGAGGGTACATTATATTACGACAAAGGAATTAGCCAAGAGATTAGAACTTCTTAGAGCAAACACAAGACTCTCGCATATTGAAGAAAAACACCGAGAAGGAATAAACAAAATTGTCCAAAGTTATCACGATATTTTTACCTTAGAAGGAGATCCTCTCCCATGCACAAATTTAGCAAAACACGAAATTATCTTAAAAGACCAGAGACCCATTAACATTCCTTCATATCGCCAACCAGAATGCCATAAAGCTGAAATTAATCGTCAAGTGAAAGAGATGCTGAACAAGCGAGTAATCTCTATGTCCAAATCACCTTTCAACTCACCATTGTGGATCGTTCCGAAGAAAGCCGATGCTTCTGGAAAGAAAAAATGGCGCATTGTTATAGATTTCAGGAAGCTAAACGAAAGAACTGACCTAGACGCATACCCGCTACCAATAATTGATGATATATTCGACCACTTAGGAAAGGCGAAGTTCTTTTCAGCATTTGATTTAAGCTCCGGATTCCATCAGATACCTATGGATCCAGAATCAAAAAAATATACAGGCTTCAGTACACAGCAAGGTCATTTCGAATTCGAGAGATTGCCATTCGGTCTTAAGAATTCGCCGGCAACCTTCCAGAGGATGATGGACACAGCTCTTAGAGGTTTGGTAGGAAACATATGCTTTGTTTACCTTGACGACATCGTCGTTTTCGGATCAAGCCTCAAGGAACACAATGAGAACCTCGTCATACTCTTCGAAAGGCTGCGACAAACGGGATTGAAGTTGCAGCCTGATAAATGTGAGTATCTCAGACCAGAGTTGGAATATCTGGGTCACGTGATCACAGCAGAAGGGGTAAAACCGAATCCCAATAAGATTCAAGCGGTAAGGGACTTTAAAACACCCATAAATCCAAAACAGGTGAAATCGTTTCTGGGACTCGCCGGGTATTATCGAAAATTTATTAAGAACTTTTCCACGAGGGCTAAGCCACTCATTGACCTTACAAAAGAAAATCACCCTTTTCAATGGACATCAGCTTGCGAGAGAGCCTTCGGAGATCTAAAGAACTGCTTATGCTCATCGCCAGTGTTGAGATACCCTGATTACAAAAAGCAATTTGTTTTAACAACAGATGCTTCAAATGTAGGTCTCGGGGCCATCCTTTCTCAAGAAGGTCATCCCTGCTGTTACATTTCTAGGACACTCAATAAATCTGAAATGAATTACGACACAACACAAAAGGAACTGCTTGCTATAGTCTGGGCAGTCAAACGATTAAGGCAATACCTGTTAGGAAGAAAGTTCATAATCCAAACAGATCATCAGGCCCTGAAATGGCTCTTTAATATTAAAGATCCAGCGTCTAAACTACTCAGATGGAGACTTCGCCTTGAAGGTTACCAATATGTAGTCGAATATATAAAAGGGAAAGAAAATACAGCCGCCGATGCATTGTCGCGTATGTATCCAACACGTGAAGGAGACGGTGAAGAAGGAAATGCAATAGAAGTTCCGGACATGAGCACCGAATACGAACCTTCTGAAACGGACAGCGAAAATGCTGAAGTGGAACCCATGCAGCTTAGATCCGCTGAACCCAAGGACGAAAAAGAAGTAGTTGAAGAATATAGGGCATGGAAAAGAAATCGATTCCCTAATAAAGTTAAGACAAAACCTGTCGCTAACGGAAAAAACTGGATAAAAGTGAGCAAACATAATCTGTTTTCCCTTTTACGAATCCAACTCCCTGATTATCAAGAAGAAGACTGGATTAAACTGCTTTATAAGAAAATCAAGGATTTCACAAACCGCAAGAACTGGAAAATCTTCAAACTTCACATGGAAGACCCTCTAATAATAAACACTGAAAAAGTGCGGTTGCACGACATGCTCAACTTTCTTTTTCATAAAAAATTCCCAGAACATGCATTCTTTGTATGTGATCGACCAAACAAAGAGTTAACGAGAGAAGACAAACAAAACCTTCTGTCTGAAGCACATGGAAACATCGGATCAGGTCACTTTGGAGAAAACAAAACCATAAAGCGACTCAGGGAAATTATCTCTTGGGATAATATGGAGAATGAAGTCATCGACTTTATTAAGAAATGTGACATCTGTCAAAGAGAGAAATTGACACGTATTAGGCCGAAAATCGAAGCAGCAATTCCCGATGTGCCAGTGGCACCTAACGATAAAATTGCAATGGACATTTTTGGACCACTGCCTATAACACAATCTGGACACGAGTATATACTCTCTATCCAAGATGTATTAACAAAGTATCTCGTTCTAATACCGCTCAAAGAAACTAGCAGTGAGTCAATCATAACACAACTGATGGATCACTACATATACATATTTTCTTCTCCGAAACAGATTCTGACTGATCAAGGAGCAAACTTCGTATCAGAATTGGTCCAAAAATTTGAAAATCTATTTAGAATTAGACACATAAAAACTACAACCTTTCACCCTCAGGCGAATGGAGCATTAGAGAGAACCCATGCAACGGTGAAGGATTTGTTAAAAACCTTTATCGCCGATAATCAAACTGAATGGGACTTGAACCTCAACCTTACTTGTTTGGCTTATAATGTAGCAGTTCATGAAAGCACTGGGTTAACACCTTTCGAGATGACCTTCGGAAGAATAGCAAACTTGCCTTCGATTCTTGCCACCACCAGTTCTTTAAACCATCAAGAACTCTTGGATATGTGGAAGAAGCGGCATGAAGCCTATCTAGCAAAAGGAAAAGAATCAATCCAGAGGACACAGGAGAGATTAAAGAAATTACAGGATTCGAATATTGTCATTTTTAATCCTATTTTCGGTGCCGGAGATCTTGTACTTGTCCATAACGAAACTAAAAGAAACAAGTTAGACTCAGAATGGTTGGGTCCAGCAACAGTAGTACGGCGTTCCAGCCAAACTAATTACGAAATTCTTTTTGAAAATAAATACCTCATAATTCATGCAAATCGTCTGAAACCATACTATCAATAAACTCATGTTTTCAGAATGCGGACTTCCTGGGTCATCCTTTCACTCATCTCCTCCATTTCCTGCCTCGTAGTGACTCCACTCCATAATGTCACTATTTTTTCGGAAGATTTAGGCGACGCTAGGTTATACCACGAAAATTGGCACTTATATGTATCGGTCGACGTAGATAATGTTAATACTAGGTTTAATAACCTGATGGGACACTATGAATCAACAATTAACATGAGTTTAAATTGCACTGAACAATTTGAGTTGAGTATCATCAGCGGTAGGATGAAACGACTAGGTATTCAGCGTAGCCTTTTATATAAGCTGTTAGGTGGAACACATAATAGAAAAAGAGGATTGATTAATGCAATAGGCAGCATATCTAAGACACTGTTCGGGACTTTGACAGAATCTGATTTGACGTATGTTGATCATGAATTAGACAAACTTTACTTAGAAAACAAACAGTTAGCTTCCAGTCTCCAAAACCAAACGCAGGTAATAAGAATGATTTTAAATTCTGGCTCTTATGATGGTGAATCACTTTTTGTACATAACCAAAAAAACTCCGAGCGGTTAAATCAAATGAGCACTCGAATAAATGATAACACAAAAAATTTGTTTATTTCAAATCAGATAATAGTCATGACTTTGCTTATAGATGAGTTAAACGAAGATATCACACTGTTAATAAATTCGATTAACGACGGTAAAAATGGCATAGTACATCCGCAAATTTTAACACCAACATTGCTCATAGAATCCCTTAAAAATTTTGAGGATAAATTTAACTTAAAGTATGCTTTGCCACTGAAAGAAGTAAATTATCAACATATTATCGACATATCTGAAATAAGCATTGGTTTGAATAACAGGAAATTGTTGTACTCAGTTAACATACCACTATTTGAAATTGACGAATATAAAATCCAACATTGAATCCCGATACCGAAGCAACATGGCAATCAATTCCTTATACCCGTCCCGAAGGAACAGTTCATTTTTTTGAATAATCCAAAAACCATGTAGGTCCCTACTAGTGAAAAAGAAATATTCAAGTGCAAGCTACTCGAAAAAATCAAAATCTGTCAACGTTCTCATCCAACTTACTTGTTAGCCGATACACACAGTTGCGAAAACCAAATTATCCGTGATAACATTAAAACACTAGATTTATCAACATGTGAAATATCCGTTCTCAAAATCGATTACTTAGTTTTTATTAGCTTAGCAGAAAGTCAAGGATATATTATAGTTCCTGAAAAATCTATCGACTTGACAACTAACTGCGAAGGAATAATTAAAGATATTAAAATTAACGAGGCATCACTTCTATCGTCAGAGAGCAATTGTATTTTAACTACCGAAGGTGCCATAGTTAAGTTGAAAAAAAGTAAAGAACTGAACAAACACATCTATTATACAAAAAATATTTCTGTTCCGTATACCAGTAACGATCTAGATTTACTCAACGATAAACTACTACCAATCCAAAAACAGATTGATAATGAGCAATTACTGCAAGCAGGTAGAACATTAGATGATATTGATGATGTTTTAAATAGAGTCAGAAATGAGCGGCGAACACGAACATGGACTGAAACCACCACAGAAATTCTTACGTACTTAGGTTATGTTGCGTTAGTAATAATAACCTTATTCTCCATGTATAAATGCGGATTCTGCGATCTGGTACAAAAATGTCTACCGAAAGTCTGTCTCAACCTATTTTGTACAACGAACAACATAAATAATAACGCAGCCCCAACGCCAACTATTGTTACATACGTTCCGCAGGCTCCTCCTGCACATGAAATTGAAAATAGTGAGCCGTTAGTAGCACCTAAGGTCGTTAAATTGCGTTTTTCAGGAGCAAAACGAGTCTAACGAAGGGGGTGTAATACTTGTACTTCACCACTCTCCCCTCTCATAGATTCTAGCTAAGGGTAGTCTGCGACGCCTACACAAGGCCCTCGGGGCCTCAGTAGTCCTTGCGCCCTGTCTACGAACAGGTCACTCTGTATATCTTTCGGTCAAATAAACAAACGTATCTTATATTCAAGTTAAAAAGAGTGTAATTTACTAGACCGTCACATTAAATTCGGGAATTTTATTATTCGTGAATTTTCAAATTCGATAATATTATAAACTTTTCGGGAAGTTTCCAATTCGGGAATTTTATTGTTCGTGGATTTTCTAATTCCCGACACTGTAAAATTTCCGAATTGGAAGATTACTAAATAATAAAATTCCCGTATAATAAAATGTCCATGTGTACCTGATGTTCAGAACGTTCAAATGAACGAAACATTTTTTCCCAGTTTTATTTTATCAAGAAATAATGTTCCAACTACATTAAAAATAATGTGTTCAAAGTTTATGTCGTAATCTGTTATTTGCAACATAAATTGAATCAATATTTCAGCTTTGTTTCTAGTTTACAAAGCCATCATTAAAAATTTCGTTTATTTTAACGTTCAGAACTTCAAGCACAGGAAATTTCACGAATAATAAAATTCCCCAAAGTTTATAATATTACCGAATTTCAACATTCTTTAATAATAAAATTCCCGACAGAAAATTGCCGAAATATAAAATATCCAAACTAGAAAAATCCCGCATTTAAAACATTTAAAAAAATAAGAAATAGTACTTATTTATTAGAAATACAATAATCAAATATTTCTATAAAAAAATAATATTTTTAATGTTTAAAGTTTCTAAAAATATTGTTTGAATTTAAAATAACAATTGAAAAAATATATATTTCAGGAAATTTTTTTTTTAATTAATGTTATTATAAATTCGGGAATTTTCTAGTGCGGATATTTTATAATTCGGTAATTTTCTGTCGGGCATTTTATTATTAGGGAATTTTCAAATTCGGTAATATTATGAACTGTGGGGAATACAATTATTATTCAATTTTCCAATTCGATAATATTATAAACTGTTCGCGAATTTTATTATTCAGGAATTTTCAAATTCGTTAACATTATAAACTGTTTGGGAAGTTTCCAATTCGGTGATTTTATTATTCAGGATTTTCAACTTCCCGACACTGTAAAATTCCCGAATTAAAAGATTAGCGAATAATAAAATTCCCGAATAGGAAAACTCCAAGAATAATAAAATTCCCGAATTGGAAATTTCCCGAACAGTTTATAATATTACCGAATTGTAAACTACCCGAATAATAAAATTTCCCAAAGTTTATAATATTACCGAATTTGAAAATCCCCAAAAGTTTATAATATTACCGAATTTGAAAATACCCGACAGAAAATTGCCGAATTATAAAATATACAAAGTAGAAAATTCCCGAATTAAAGTTTCTAAAATTATTGTTTGAATTTAAAATAACAATAATTGAAAAAAATATACATTTCTGGATGCAAATTTTGTCAATGATTGTTACTTTAAATTTAAACTATAATTTTAGAAACGGTAAACATTGAAAATATTGTCTTATAAAAATATTTGATTATTGTATTTTTAATTACTAAATAATATTTATTAAAAAAATTTTAATTGTTTAAATTCGGGAAATTTCTAGTTCGGATATTTTATAATTCGGCAATTTTCTGTCAGGAATCTTATTAGTCGCGAATTTTCAAATTCGGTAATATTATAAACTGTAGGGAATATAATTTATTATTCGGGAATTTTCCAATTCGGTATTATTATAAACTGTTGGGAATTTCAATATTCGTGAATTTTCCAAATCGGGAATTTTCCAATTAGGAAATTTTATTATTTGGGAATTTTATTTTTTGGGATTTTTCAGTCGTCCCGGAATAAGTTCACCGAACTTATACACACACCGAACCTACACTTCAAAAATATTTACCAAAAATAAAATACACAATAAAATATCTGAAACATAAATATAAGAAACAAAAATATATAAAATAAAATTTGTTTACACATCCTGAACCTTCTTCGAAATCTCCTAGCCCAAAAAGTTCCTGTGTAGCCTTTGTACTCGCGACGAAACCCGTCGCGACACGTCCATTGTTGATAAACATTGCCAAGGATGGAAAATGTCAGCCATTTTCCACCCACGCCACCCAGAATTCGAATTCTCTAGATTTTCGTGCAAAATAAAATAAACTCATCGGATTCCCGGTGATTTGACTGCCGAAGAAATTCCGGTTTCGTGTGTCGACGAAAATCAAATCTTGGATTTAATAAATCTCTCCCGAGCAAGACTTCCGATCTAAACATTGCGACGACCAAAAATTGAATGACGTTGACCGTTAAAAAACGAGACTGAACTCACTGGAAAAATGGTGGACCCCCCACCCTCTATATGCGAAATACTTTAATTTAAATCTAATTTTAACGTAATACACATTGGCTTGAGTGAAAATTTTTATTGATTCGTACCAAAAATCTAACCTTGAGAACGCATCCGTTCCTTTCTGCTTCCCGGCTAACAATAACATCAAGATTCTTTAACGAACTTTTTAGGGGCTTATGGGTAATTTTTGGCGCAATTATGTTAACATACTTGCGCCAAAAGTCAATTCTTTAGATATAGAATTAATTTAATACTGAGTTCTACTCTATAAAATGTAATAAAATAAAATATTAATTTAGAAACATTCTGATTTCTTAATATATTAATATTTGTTTATAATTATTAATATATTTATTTAGCGAATAGGGCATTCTGGGTAATAACAAAGATGGCGTCATATTCGCGAATTTTTTAAACGAGGAAAATAGATTTAAATAATTTGAATTCGATTTCAATTTCAAGTGAAATGTGTTAATTTTGTATATTTGTTAAATGGTATAATTATGATATATAATCTAAGTTTTTTATCAGGTTAAAACATATAAACAAAATTAAATTCAGAATAACAATAAATAAAAACGTAATAAGTATAAATATTAATTTAACGATTTGGTTGAAAATTTATGTAATCTGTTAAGTACTTATCTTTTTGGTAGAAAATTGATCTTTTTGGTTGGAAATTCAACTATTTGGTTAAAAATGCATGTATTTTGTTGAGAATTCGCCTTTTTTAGTAGAAACTTAATATTCTTTATTACAGATTTATAATTTTATTCTAAAATTCATCTTTTTGTTTTAAAATGGAACTAATTTGTTGATAATTCGTTTTCTTGTTGAAAAATTAGTTTTTTGACTGAAAGTTTAACTATTTGATTGAAAATTCAACAATTTAGTTGAAAATGTATGTAATTTGTTCAAAATTTTTTTTTTTTGTAAAAATTTAATCTTCTTAGTTTAAAACTCAATTATTTTTTTAAATATCATGTATCTTGTTGAAAATTCATGAGCTTGAACTTCTGAAAGTTCAAATGAACGAAATTTTTTACTGATGACTTTGTAAACCAGAAAAAGTGCTAAAATGTTCGTTCATTTATATTGGAAATAATTTATTATTGAAACAGAATCATAAAGCATATTTTAAATTGCATTTGGAAGAATATTTATGGGTAGAATGGAAATAAGGAAAAATATTTCTTTCATTTGAACGTTCGGAACTTCAGGTACATTGAAAATTCCTCTTTTGTTCGTAACAAATTTATTTTATTTTTGAAAAATTATAATTTTGGTTTAAAATTGATATCTTTCGTTGAAAATGGAAATAATTTGTTGATAATTCTTTCTTTTGGTTGAAAATTAATTTTTTAATTTTTTGTTTTGTAGAAAATTCTTTTTTTTTTTGTTCAAAATTTAAATATTCCGTTTTTATTAAAATTTGATTCTTTTTAGTTTAAAAATTCAGCAATTTAGTTGAATATTTATGTAATTTGTTCTAAATTCGTGTTTTTTTGCTGCAAATTTAATCCTCTTGGTTCAAAATTCAACTTTTTTTTAAATTTATATATTTTTTTGAAAATTTATCGTTTTTCGTAAAAAATTTATCTTTTTGTTTTAAAATTAAACTATTTAATTAAAATTTTATGTATTTTTATGAGAATTCGTATTTTGTAGTAGAAAATTAATTTTCTTTGATAAAGATTTTTTATTTTATTTTTAAATTCATCTCTTTGGTTGAAAATGGAACTAATTTGCTGATAATTCGTTTTTTTTTGTTTTTGGTTGAAAATTAATTTTTTAAACTGAAGATTTAACTATTTGGTTGAAAATTCAACGGTTTTGTAGAAAATTAGTTTTTTTTTAAATTTAAACTTTAACTATTTCATTTTTATTAAAATCGGATTATTTCATTTAAAAATTCAACAATTTGGTTGAAAATTAATGTAATTGGTTAAAAATTTGGGTTTTTTGGTGGAAAATTAATTTTCTTGGTTGAAGAATTATAATTTTAATTAAAAATTCGTCTCTTTGGTTAAAAATGAAACTAATTTAATGATAATTCTTTTTTTAGATTAAAAATTAATTTCTGAAATTAACCTATTCGCTTGGAAATTCAACTGTTTTGCAGAAAATCCATTTTTAAAATAAAAATTAAATATTCCGCTTTCGTTAAAATTTTATTCTTTTTAGTTTAAAAATTCAACAATTTGATTGACAACTTTTTTTTTTGTAGACAATTATACTCTTGATTGGTAATTCAAAATTTGGTTAAAAATTTATGTATTTTGTTGAAAATTTGTCTTTTTTAGTAGAAAATGAATTTCCTTGGTTGAAAATTCAACTGTTTTTTTTAATTCATGTATTTTGTTGAAAATTCGTCCTTTTCGTAGAAAAATAATTTTCTTGGTTGAAAATTCAATTATCTTTTTTTAAATTTCTGTATTTTGTTGCGAATTCTTTTTTCGTAGAAAATTAATCTTCTGGGTTGAAAATGTAGAATTTTACTTTGATAATCGTCTCTTTGGTTGAAAATGGAACTAATTTGTTGATAATTCGTTTTTGTTTCGTTAAAAATTAATTTTTTGAACTGAAAATTTAACTGTTTTGTCGAAAATGTTTTTTTTTTATTATTTAAAATTTAAATATTCCTTTTTTGTTAAAATTTATATCTTTTTAGTTTAGAAATTCAACAAGTTGTTTAAAAATTTATATAATTTATTGAAAATTTGTCTTTCTTGGTAGAAAATTATATTCTTGTTTGGCAATTCCACAATTTAGTTAAAAATGTACGGATTTTGTTGAAAATTCGTCGTTTTTAGTAGAAAATTAATTTTCTTTGTTGAAGATTTATAATTTTTTGTTTAAATCCATCTCTTTGGTTGAAAATGAAACTAATTTAATGATAATTTTTTTTTTTATATTAAAAATTAATTTTTTTTAATTTGAAATTTACCTATTTGGTTCAAAATTAAACTTTTTAGTAAAAAATGCATTTTTTTTTTAATTTAAAATTTAAATATTAAATTTTTGTTGATACTTCGTCTCTCTTGTAGAATATTAATTTTCTCAGTCGTAGATTTATAATTTTAGTTTAAAATTCATCTCTT
>CAKNYM010049147.1:66664-112526 GCA_932195095.1 Andricus curvator
AAATCAGAGACTCTATCTACACTGTAAAATTATCAAAAAGATTATTTTTTGACAAAGTCATATCTGCTTGGTGTCAAGGGGGTTGATTTTCACTTTAAGGGTTGGAGCCCAAAAATCGGGGTTGGTATTTTTGAGGAGCCCAAAAAAAGCCCAAAAATATGCCGGGATTAAATTCGCGAAAAATTCAAATTTTTTGAAGTGGGTTGATTTTGGAGCTCAAGGGTTGTTTTTGGGAAAAATTTTTTTGCGGATTTCAAGAGCCCAAAATTCTGGTGGAATTGCATTGTTATTATTTTGTAATTTTAGAAAGTGGAGGTGCTAGGTTAATGTAAGCTAGCACCTCCACAAAAAAATTGATTTTTTGAAAAAAGTAAAGGAGCTCAAAAATTTTAATTAGGGCCCAAAAAAAGCCCTAAAAAAGCCCAAAATTCTGAGCTATAAAAAATCCCAAAATTCGATTGTGGACGTGCTAGCTGAATGGAACTGTTAGAATTTTGTAATTTCATCGACCGCGAAAAATTTTTGCGAACCGGGAAATTTAACAACATATTTTACAAACAATCTGCATTATGTTCAGATCTATTATATCAAATTCTTATTAATTTATTTCTGTACCTCGGTCTGGGGCTGCTTATTCAAATATTGCAAAATAAAGTACAAATTTTATTTTTAATGATTACTTTAATATTTGTTTCTTATTTTGGTGAAAAATGTATAATTTCAATAAATTTACATTATTACAATTCATAATATGCATTGGTATTGAAACAAAAGTTTTTTCATTGTCTTGTTTTTATAATTGAAATAAAGTGCGCATCCTATTAAAAAAATGGTTATTAAACATTTTATTGCAACTTGTGACGTTATTCTATAAGTTCAATTTGTTTATTTGCAATGTTATTTTTTACGATTTAAACTAAAAATACGCATCCTAGCGTAAGGTGGTTCTAAGCAAATTTCTAGATATAATTTAGACGAAAAATTTATTATAAATATTTTTGTAGCTATTATTGTATTATTGTAGCTGGTGTCCTTTTTCCAAAATGTTAATTTTTTTTGTTTTCAATATATTTTCATAACAAGAGTTTATAACAAATTTGTAAATATTTTTTGGTTGAACAACTTTTGTCCATTAATTTTTCTTGAACCTTCTGTCGTTTTTAAAAAAATGTAATTTTTTATTTTTAATGTTTTGGTTTTACGAATAAAAAAAAACGACGCGTCTTATCAACAAATTATTAATGACAAATTTGGATATTTTTTTCATAGCATGTGCCGTTTGTCAAAAAAATTATTTTAAAAATTTTTAATGTTGTTTTTTACGAATAAAAAAAACTATGCATCCTATAAAAAAATGATTAATAACAAATTTGTAGCTCTTTTTGGGTGAACAACTTTTGTCTTATTATTTTTTCCGCAGCTTGTGTCGTTTGTCCAAAATTTTAATTTTTTATTTTTAATGTTGTTTTTTAAGAATAAAACAAAAACTACGTGTCCTATAAAAAAGTGATTAATAAGAAATTTATAGATTTTTTTTTGTTCGTATTTTGCATAGTTTGACTACAAAATGGAATTTTTTATTTTTTATATATTGGCTTAAAATGTTCATTTTCATTTTCGTTTTTTTTTTTTTTTTTTTTATTATTATTATTATTTAATAATATTTTTAAATTATTAGATTTTTTTTTAATTCTGCAAAATAAAAAAAAATTCGCTTAAAATCTTTCAGATTCTTCTTTTACAATTTTAGAAATGTTTTGAAATGTTTTCAAATATTCTCTGATAATTAATTTTTCAAACAAAAAATCATTTCAATTTTTCTTCGGAACCTAAAGAATTTTTTCATTTTCTTGAAACCTTACAAAATTCCTAAAATATCTTATAAGTTTTTATTATTTTAGAATCGTTTCAAAACTTCTAAGGATCTCTTAAACGTACTCAAATTAGTTCCAAAATTAAGTATTATGGAAAAATTTTGCCTTAAAGTCTTTGTCACTCTTTTTCAAAATGTTAGGAAATAATTTAAAATGTTTTCTAATCTTTTTCAATTTGCTCTTAGAATTCATTAAGAAAAAAATCATTTTAAGTTTTCCCATGAGTCTTAAGAATATATATTTTCATTCTCTTGACGCCCTGAAAAATTGAGTTTACCTAAAATTTTTTTAAATCCTGAAAAATTTTAAAAATTGTCTTCAATTATTCCATATTGTTTCCACACATTTTGAAATCTTAAAAACTTAAAATTACTCTTTTAAAATTAAACCTAAACCATTAAAAATTTTCCCAGAAATCTTTACAAAAATTTAATTTCTAAATCTTTCAATATTATTAAAAAGCTTCTAATTTTTTTCGAATTCTTCAAAACAAGTTATTCCCATAATTTAATTTTTCTTATCTCTTTGAAAATGTAAAAAAGTGTAGAAATTATAGTGTGGTATCAAAATGTTAAGAACCGAATTATTTCCCAATATGAAACAATCAATTATAATTTAAATGTTCTCTTCTATTAATAATGTTTAGAAACATTTAGAAACAAATTTTATGATGAAGTAACATTATTTATTTGGAAATTTCGATATACAAAATTGATGGTGCAGAAAATTCATAAGTCTTTATGATTAGATAAACAATCTAAAAACAGTCGCTGGAAGTTATATTCACGCAATGTCGCAACCAATCAGGTTTTCGACAACAATGCGTTCGAAATTTTTAAGATATTTAGTAACATCGCTTATTTTAGGCAATTAAAAATGTTACGTGCTCGAGGCAAAAATACCCCCTCCTCCCTTTTTAATGTTACGTAATATGTGAACGCTCCCTATAATGAAAAAATGGTTATTTGTGGTAAGCGGTATTTTGTAGTTTTTTATGTATTGTATACCATTAAGCCATTTCCCTTTCGGGGTAGGCGTAACACTACCCGATTCAGGTAGTGTTTCTAGGTTGATAACTTGTAGTAAATAACTACAAGTGTGGGCTCACCAAACCCACGATGTGCCAACAGCACTCAGTTTTCTCGAATGGTCACCCATCCAAGTGCTAACCGCGCCCAACGCTGCTTAACTTCAGTGATCTGACGAGAACTGGTTTTTTCAGCGTGGTATGGCTTTATGTCGTTTTTTAAAAATGAAATTACGAATTTATACGATAAATTTAGAAAATCCTGCAGTCCACGCAGGGGCAAATTTACAGTTTTTTCTAAAAAAATCAATTTCTTTATTTGTCGGAAATTTATTTTTCTACCTGTCCTATGTATGATTTATAGGTAGCATGCTCCAGAAAGGTGCAAATCAAATGAAACTAATTTTCTTCAATCTTTCTAAATATCTAAAAAAAGGTCGAAGGGTAAATTGATATAGATAAATCAAGAAATTCGTTTGGAACTTGGTACGAAATATTGTTAGTTTTTTTCTGAAACGTTTAAAAAAATAATCTGGTGCATTAATTATTTGTCCAACATTGAATGAAGGCAGTTTTAATTGCAAAATCTGTACATAATATGTAAATTATTTCCACATAATAGGAAATAAAAGAATGATAATCACATTTGAGAATCATGGCCACTGAGGTGCGTAATAATTCAAGAATCAAAAACAATTATACCTGTCTCATGATCATTGGAAACAACAGCAATAATAAATTCCATAAAATATGTATACACAATGATACAGAAAAAACCTTGGCATCAAAGTACAAATAATGTTTCACTGGGAACACAAAAATGACGCATCGATGATACCTCTAGCTATTCAAAGTTTGAAAATTAAATTTTTTTTAAATTATCTGATTAAAAAAAATGAATGATATTAAACAGCAATTGTTTTTACATTCTGATTTATAAGACGTTTTTTTCGTAATTATATCATTTAGAGCTTCTATGCCTTTAATTTGATGAAATTTTGGAATTTTTTAGGTTTAATTTGTAGAAAAGTTTGAATTTGAAAAGTTTAAATTCAATAAGAAATATTCAGCAGTTATGGAAATTATGTGCGGGATATATACAATTTTGGCAATGGAATCCAATATTTCTGAAATGTATATCAATTAAAAGATGTAGAATGCCTGAAAACATAAAGACTCATGAGTCTCATGTGTATAAAGCGGTATTTTGTCAGACGGATATTTGTGCACAAACATCCGTTTGACAAAAAACTGCTTTATACATTTTCAAAGAGATAAGAAAAATTAAATTAAAGAAAAAACTTATTTTCAAGAATTCAAAAAAAAATTAGAAGCTTTTTTTATGCGGGTGATTCTAAGACCAATCTACTTAGATTATTAAATCTTCCAAATAGGAAAAGAAAACAATCCAAAATATTTAAATACATTTCTAAAAAATTGCTAAAATTCAATGATATTCTTTTGACAAAAATTTTTTAAATAAAAAGAAAGATTTCTTAGAAGAAAATTGAGGTAAAATTATGTAAACTCAATTTAAAGAAATCTTAAATTATTAATAAGCAAATAATTTTGAAAGATTTAGAAATTAATTATTTTTAGAGATTTCTGGGAAAATTTTTAATGGTTTAGGTTTAATTTTAAAAGAATAATTTTAGGTTTTGAAGATTTCAAAATGTGTGGAAAAAATATGGAATACTTGAAGACAATTCTTTAGATTTTTCAGAATTCAAACAAATTTTAGGTAAACTCAATTTTGCAGGGCGTCAAGAGAATGAAAAAAAATATTCTTAAGATTCATGGGAAAATTTGAAATGATATTTTTCCTAATGAATTCTGAGAGCAAATTGAAAAAGATTACAAAACATTTTCAACTATTTCCTAACATTTGGAAAAAGAGTGTCAAAGACTTTAAAGCAAAATTTTGCCATAATACATAATTTTAGAACAAATTTGAGTACGTTTAAGACATACTTAGAATTTTTGAAACGATTCAAAAATAATAAAAACTTATAAGATATTTTAGGAATTTTGTAAGGTTTCAAGAAAATGTAAAAATTCTTTAGGTTCCGAAGAAAAATAGAAATTATTTTTTTTGTTTAAATTAATTTTCAGAGAATATTTAAAAAGGTTTCAAAACATTTCTAAAATTTTCAAAGAAGAATCTGAAAGATTTTAAGAGAATTTTTTTAATTTGGCAGAATTAAAAAAAAATTAATAATTTAAAAATATTAGAAGGTATTACAATTTTGAAATGATTAAAAAAAGAATTTTCTCAAGATTTATGGGAAAATTTTGTATGATTTTTCATTTTGAAAAATTAACTTTAAGAGAAAATTCAAAAAGAGTTCAAAAGATTTCTTTAACTTTTGAAAAATGTAGAAAATTTTAAAGAAAAAGGTTTCAATCTGGTAAGAATAAAAAATATTTAAAAATCGAGTAAATTCAAGAAATATTTAGAAGATTTGAAGAGATTGAAATAGAATTTTAAACTGTAAAAGATTTTAAAAAGTGCAGATTTTTTTAAAGATTTGAAACGCTAATGTAATACCCTAATGTATATACCCCGCGCTCGGCTTTTTTCGGTTTTCGCACATCGTGCTCGGCTTAGATAAAAAGAAGAAATTTACTTGCAAATATTATAAAATCGACAAAACCTCTACGTTTTAAGTGATTGTTAAATTTGTTTTTATTTTCAATTAAAAAGGAAGTTTATTTACTTAAGGCTCTATCGGCCTTAAGGAACACATTCTCGTTACAATACCCACACACTTTTTTTGAGTCAAAAGAAAAACGCTTAATTGCTTAAGAAACAGTTTTGGTTTAACTTCATGAAAATGCTACGAAAAAATCGACAATTCCGTTTCTGGTCAAACAATGTTTGTTTTATTCATAGAAAAATATATTAAAATTTTGTTCACGATTAAAACAAAAACTACTAATTTTAGGATAATTTTGGTCTAATAATCTTTTTTCGTATCTTGCATAGTCTGAAAGCAAAATGGAATTTTTTATTTTATTTTTTATATGTTTCATGGGGTCAAAATTTGAGTTTTTGATTTTTCAAGAAAATTCAAAAATTTGTTATGATAATCTTGTAGGGCTTGCAAAAAGCAACGTTTTTCTTCTCTTGACTCAGATTTTTGAGTACTGCGAATCGCCGTACATAGAATTTTGAAGTGTTGAAAAAAAGGATTTCAAAAATTTTGAAAGTGCTCTAACTTTTTGAATTTTTATCAAAAATAGTTGGCTAACAAAAACTTGTTCTTTTCTTTTAGGGCTTAAAGATATGTGCCAAAGCTCAATCCAATCTGATAATTTTTTCTAAAGTTATCGAGTCAAATTTTACATAAAACCAACACCTTCTCACTAGGATGAGAATGTAATAAGATTTTAGATTATCGATATTTCTTCAAATTATTATAATTTAATCACGAAAGAAATCATATATATTTTCATATTTTCCATGATTTCTAGCAAAAACATGTCTATCATACTGTGGTATCACGATCTTCAACTTTGATATTATCGGAAAAAAATTATTTTTTGGAGAAAACTTTTCTGTTATTATCATTCAGCATATACCCATATCTTGGGAATAAGTTTTTATTTTTGTAACAAATTGAAAATTCCATTTTGAATCGCTATCTAAAGCCGATTTTGAAAACCCGTGAAATTTTAATCTCCAAATTCTCGGTCGTTTTTCTCTGAATTAGCTAAGTATTTGACATTAAACTTCATTTAACCGTATGCACAAGGTTCATATCTCGGGAACATTTTTTCCCTTTTTGGAACTCGTGTCGTTTTTCCAAAAATTTAATTTTTATTCTTATTTTTTACGATTAAAAAAAATCTACTCGTCCTTTCTAAAAATTATGAATAACGAAATCGTAGATCGTCTTTAAGTGGAAAACTTTCGCCTATCAATTTTTTTCTTCATAGCTTGTGTCGTTTGTCCAAAAATCAAATTTTGTAATTTTTAATGTCATTTTTTACGAATAAAAGAAAAAGTATGCGTCCTATTAAAAAGTGACTTGACAAACTTGTAGATCTTTTTTGGGTGCACAATTTTTGTTTTCTCATCTCTTTTTGTATCTTGCATAGTTTGACCGCAAAATGGAATTGTTCTATTTTCATTATTTTTTGTGCGATCAAATTTTGAATTTTTGTTTTTTTGAAAAAATTCAAAAAGTTATTGTGATAATCTTGTAGGACTTTCAAAAAGCAACGTTTTTCTTCTCTTGACTTTTTTTCATATCAAGCGTTGTTCCGTTCAAAAATTTTGAAAATGCTCTAACTTTTTGAATTTTTATCCAAAATGGCTGATTAACGAACTTGTTCTTTCTTTTTAGGTCTTAAAAAAGTGTGCCAAAGCACAATCCAATCTGATATTTTTTTCGAAAGTTATCGTGCCTACAGACTACAGACAGACAGACACCTTCGCAAAAATCGTTTTTTCTGACTTAGGGGGTCTCAAAACGTAGAGATTTGATGAAAACCGACTAAGTCAAATTTTACATAAAACCAATACCTTCTCAGATGAGAATGTAACAAGCCACTTTCTGTAAATTTAAAAGTTGGCTGTTATTGTATCTGTAACCTATAAATTGCGCAGTTTAGAGATCGCACATTTCACTATCAGTATAACGGCAAAATCAGTTTTTATGATAAAAAAAAACAATCAAATAATAATATGTACCGCGTTGGTTTACATAATATAAATGAGAATAGATAATAATCTGACACGAATATTCGAGAAATTGTTGACTTTTTTTTTTTTAATTAAGATAGAACAGAAATCCATTTTATCATGAATAATTTTATGCAAAATGAGCATGAAAAAGATTCAAAATTAAAAAATAGACTTCTAGACCACCTCACTTTTCGGCTCATTAGAGACAAAAATAACCAATTGAAAAAAGAGGGAGAAAAGGAAAGCGTCACTTATTATTGTGTGACAGTTTTGCACACTGACAGCCAGGATGGAATTTTCCTGGAAGTGACTTTAGAGGGGACTCTACTATTATTGTACTTTATAATGTTGTACTCAGTTCAGGTCCCTAAAGTACCCTATTTTCAAGATTTGGTCCCTATGGTACCCTATTTGCAGTCCATAATGTATCTTTAAAAAAATGTATAATAAGATCAAATCTTTCAAGAGCCAGGGATTTTGAAAAAAGTAGCAAATCAGGAAATTTCTGTAAGAAGTAACTGAAAAAAATAATCAGGACTACCACACAGTCACTGATAGTCACTTTTTTCTCAAATCACTTTTTAGTTACTTTTTAAAGATAAATTCATTGTAGTCACTTCTGTAAATAGAATGATCACTTTAGCCACTCTTCTTTTAATAAATTAACCCATGGATTCTCTATTCAGTATATATTCTATACTTATTTCTGAATGTTCGTGAATTCTTTTGAAATATGTCAGTGTATTTTTAAATATTCCAGGAAATTTGTAACAGATTTCAATAATCTGAAGAGATTTTTAAGATGTTAAAGTATTTTTAAATCTAAGGAATTTTCAAGAGCTTTTAAAAGTTTCAAGGGATTTCAAAGAATTTGAGGGATTTTTAAAAGTTTCCAAGGATTTTTTTATTAATTTCATTAATTTGAAGGGATTTCAAAGCATTTGAAATATTTGAGGATAAAGAATTTTCTAGAATTTCGGAAGATATCGAACGATTTTACATGACCTATACTGTTTTAAGATACATATTTTAAAAGATTTAACGGGATTTTATATGGTTTCCGAGGATTTCAATGATTGCAAGGGGTTTTAAGGCTCTCAAGGTATTTTAATAAATTTTCCAGGATTTCGGGAATTATTAGGGTCAAAGATTTGAAGATATTTGATATTATTTTTTTTCAATTCACCCTGCATTCTTATTCATTTATCCTAAATTCTTTGGAATTCTTTTTAATTTTTTAATTCACTTGAATTCTTCTAAATTTACTCAATTCTACTTATTCAATGGATTTTTTTTTTATTTTTCAAAGTTTTTATTTAGTTGATCATGATGATCAATTGATAAAATGATCGACGGATTTGAATTATTTTAATGGATTTTTTTTTCAAATTCCTTAGCATTTTCAAGAGCTTTACAAAATTTCAAGGGATTTTAAAAGATTTTAAGGGATTTAAATTTTTTTTAGTTATTTTAAAAGATGAGAAGTAATTTTTAATTGATTCTACTAATTTAATGGTATTTCAAAGGATTTGCAGCATTTTAGGGTATTGTAAAAGATTTCCAGGCGTTTTCAAGGACATTAAAAAGTTTCAAGGGATTTCAAAAGATATCAAAGGATTTGAAATATTTTAGGAAATTTTTTTTTATTTGAATAGTTTAAAGGGATTTCAAAGACTTTGAAATATTTTAGGGTATTTAAAAAGATTTGAAGGAATTTTCAAGAGATTTGAACAATTTCAGGGGATTTCCAATGGGTTTAATAATTTCAAGGGATTTTAATATTTTGATGGATTTCAAAGAATTTATTCACAAGAAGTGAGGGATTTCGTAGGGTTTCAAAAATTTCAAATATTTTTTGCAATTCATTTGGAATTCACTCTGAATTCTTATTAATGTATCCTGAATTCTTTTAAATCCTTTTGAATTCTTCCTTTAAATTCGCTGAAATTTTACTGAAATCAATGGCATTTTTTCCATTTTTTAAATTATTTCCAATTCATTTGAATTCTTTTGAATGGTTTTGTAGTCGTTAGTCACTTTTTTGATGGAAATTAGTAGGGTGTTAAAGATTTTAAGAGATTTTAAATTATTTATAGGAAAAGGAGAAGAATGTATAGGGGAGTAGACAGAATATGAAAATTTCCATGATTGTCAATGTTGCTAATAGTTCCTGTTACTTTGATTTCTTAATTTAACATTATTGTAGTTTCAAATTCAACGATTCAAAATGTCAGGTCAATTTAGAAATAAAGATTCAATTTAGTTTTCAATTCCAAATTGTCAAATAATTATCGCTTAGAATTTAAAATTATTCAAATGTAATTTTTTCAATTTTCAATTATTTATTTTTGAACGCTTTTAATTAAAAATTACATAGCTTCAATTCTTTTGAATTTTAAATCCTCCAATTTCTACATTTCGAATCTTAAAATATTCAGTTTTTAACTTTTTGAAATTGTCCTATATTCGAAATTTTAATCTGAAATCATTCAATTTCGTGATTCTTCAATTAAAAATAAAATTGTTTCATCTTTAGCGCTTCAAATTAGAAATTATATAATTCACCTATTTTTTTCTAATTAAATTGTGAAAAATCGTTCTACATATATATATATTTTTACAATAAATTTCAAACGCTTCCAATTCCAAATTAGAAATTATTAATCAGTGTTCTAAAAATGTTAAAAAAAGATTTAAAAATTGGGTTAATAATGGATTTTTATATTGTTTTTAAAACGAGAAGTTACTGCAAAAATATTATCTAAGTTAGTGTACAACACTGAAGAATTTTGACTGTCTTACATAATTCTTTGTTTAAATAATAAATACCGACTCGCTGTGGCGGCATCATGGAACCAAAAAAATCTCCTTGACAACGAATATGGAAAATTGGCATTCTAAAATATGCCTAATTGATATTTTATAAAATCCATTTCTATTCGGGAGCAATCTGAGTTGTTGCACTTAAAATAATTTAAAAAATTGATTTGTCGCGGTTGTCTGAATTTTGATACCAATAATTTCTGATTTTATAGAAACAAAATTTTCATAAATTTAAGAAAACGGAATATCCATGTCATAAGATTTGAAGTTGTCTCAAATAATAATACAATTCTTTATTTTATACCATTGCATTAAGAACTAATTTATAGTCGTTTTAGAATTAGAAAAAAAGATTTTTTCATAAAACCACATTTTGTCAGACTTTATATAGAAAATTATCTAAATGATTAGAATAAATACACTATATATTTTTTTTAATACCGGAACCATCCGGTGGTTGTTTAACCCTTTTTTTAAATTATATATATATATATATATATATATTTACGTACATACATCACGTATTTTACGAATAGCCCTATCATTCTTTTTATATTAACTGCGTCATGAAATAGCACATAATTTTCTACATTTATATCTACTACCAACATTGATAGCCTCGCTACAAATTTAAAGTAAATTTCCTTCCAGAATGATGATATTGAGTTACTGATCATGTGAAATTTTATTATGTTTTTCAAGTTCAAATGAAAAAAACAAGTTCCTAAAGTAAAAATGCCAAGGCTTTTCCGCTACATAATGTAATTATGTACTCATAGTGATTCTCATAAACTTGGTGATAACAGCAAGTATATATACGAAGAAACGGTCTTTTGAAAAATTATTAGTAAAAGTTCGTGAAATTTTAACAGAAAAATTTGCTATCAATATGAGAAAATGAGGGTTTTTGTCATTGGTCTGATCGTCGCCTGCGTGGCCTTCGGCATATCTTTAGGTAATTATAATATTTTTTCGAAAATAAAAATTATATATTCTCCGTCAAAGTGTAAATTTTATACGTGTAAGCCCCCTAGTTTCCAAAAATCGATTAAACTCAAAAACTGAACAATTGGAATGCTTCCTGCATTGATACTTTATAAAAGCATTACTAGTAATGACCCATATAATATATATATATTCCACAAAATAAACCGTTGATTGTACATGCCTACATATTAAATCCTACATCTTAAAACTGTAAAAAAAAAATAATTTAAATTTTGCGATTTTAAATGAACTCGGCACAAGGAAAACCCTACACAAGATAACTTAACAAATCCACCGGGCCTTAGATTCAGTGTATGCTACAAATATTCTATCCTCAATATTTAAGTTATTTAAACAAAATAATCCAGCATTCGCAATCATATTGAAGTTTTAAGCAACGATTAGCGCGAGATATTCTGAATAAAAATGTCCTGAATGATAAAAATGAAGAATTTGATTCAAAAGAATACACAATTGCACTAAAACTGACCAAATATGTCTAAAATTTACGATTTTCTTCGTTTTAAATACCCTTAAAATCCATGAAAATAGTAATAAAAATCTCATAAAATCACACGTTTGTTGGAAATATATATAAAATGAGATCAATAAACTTAAAAAAGCTTTGTTTTTTACTGAGTATATATTTTAATATATTTTAATTACTCAACATTGTGATATTAGTTCAAAATTGCGTATTTTTTTGTACTAATTTTGCCTTTTTGAATAATTAAAATATATTAAAATATAGTTTTACTGTTTCCCAGTACACATCTTTATGGCAGAAAGTTCTCCAAGAAGTCAAAAACAGAAAAAAAGAAAAAAAAGCTATTGAATCTTTTACTTTTTAGTAAAACAGGTGTAAATATTTTTCGCCATAACACAGTAAAAGAAAAAAGCTTTTTTAGTGTTTTTATTTTATTTTGATTTTTGTATTTTTTCTGAAAAGCGAGTGTTTTTATCAGATTTTTAATACTATTTTAATAAATTTTCATAATATTTGAAACGAAGAAAATCGTAAATACGAGAAATTTTTAGTTAGTTTTAGTGAAATTACATCGTGTTTGAATTAAATTATTTATTTTTATCATTCAGGATATGTTGGAAATAACAGAGCGAACCTCGATTTCACCGACCAATTGGTGATTGAACTGATTCAATCCCATTCCAGTCTGCCCCTGAATATAATAACAATCTGATAGTTAATCTGATTTCTCATTTTCCAGACGTTGGTGGTGCTCAAAATGCTGGAGTAGCTCAACCTGCAGGATTTGCTCAAGGAGCCGCTGTACAAGGGGGTGCTGGAGCAGTTTCTCAAGGATCCGCTGTACAAGGAGGTGCTGCAGCAGGAGGAGGTGCTGTAGCAGGAACAGGTGCGGTAGCAGGAACAGGTGCTGTAGCAGGAGGAGGTGCTGCAGCAACTGGTACTCAAGGAACAGCTGCTCCTACAACTTCTACAGATCAATCAGGAGGTTATGCAACAGGTGCTGCAGCAGCACCTGCTGCAGCTAGTACAGATCAATCAGGAGGCTATGCAACAGGTGCTGCAGCTCCTCCAGCAGCAGCAGCACCAGCAGCAGCGCCAGCAGCAGCACCAGCGGCAGCACCAGCGGCAGCACCAGCAGATCAAGGAGCATCACAACAAACAGAAGAACCAGAAAGCAACAACCATAGTCAATTAATAGCAGGAGGAATAGGAGCAGTCGGAGGAGGAGCACTTGTGGGGACTTTACTGCATCATAGATATAAAAAAAAACTACGAAGACATCGACAACAGTTTGGATATCATAAACATAGACATGGTGGATATGAGCATGATAATGGTTATGAGCATGATAATGGTTATGAGCATGATGGATATCGACATGATAGACAAGAACGACCTTATGAATATGGACGTGGTGGGGGCACCGAATATGAATCTGGTAGACGTAGTGAGGGCCCCGGAACTGTATATAGTGGAACCCCTTCACATGTCCCTGTGGGACTAGTCCCTTTTGTTGCAGGCCCCTTATCTGGTAAAGTCCTCGGATCTGGATCTGGTGGAGTCTCCGGATCTGGCTCACATCCTAATCATGAGAATGGACATGAAAAAACCCCTGAGAAACACCATGATGATAAACACCATGATGATAAGCACCATGATGATAAACACCATGATGATAAACACCATGATGATAAACACCATGATGATAAACACCCTGACACTAAAAAAGAAACTGGTAGTGCTTCAAATCCACTTATTGTGCATATCGAGCATCATATACATGATTATCCACCTGGTTATAAAAAAGATGAACATAAAAATGATGAACATAAAAATAATGATCATAAAAATGAACATGACAAAGATGGACATAAAAAAGATGATCTTAAAGAAGATAAACATAAAAATGATGACCATAAACATAATGATCATAAAGATGATCATAAGAAAGATGAAGATAAACATTATGAATCACCTTCCCACCATCCAGAACATGCAACAAAATGATTTAATTAAGAAATTATTGTAAAATAAAAAAAGTGTACGTTTTCTGGCTCATAATCACTCCTGTATCAATGAACTTTAAAGTCAAATTAGAAGCCGATAACAGAGCTGTAATATTTCTGAAAAATAAATAAATTATATACTGAGAATTGTGCTTATTTTATTTGTATTTGAATCTTTGTACTTATTTAATATATCGCCTACTATAATATTGACATGTTTATTTTTAAAACATTAGGTCTTTCCAAAAAAGTTGAGAATATATTAATATTCATTAAATTTCGAAATTTTAATTGATTTAACATTATTTTCTATAAAGACTTGCTTATACGACTACCTTCAGTTTCGGATACAGATTTTCAGGGTGTTTTCTCTTATGTTTATTCTTTTCACTCGCACTTGAAGAGACACTGTACTCGAAAACAAACTTCTAGAATTTCACTGAAAACATTTTTCTTACATTCTCATCATTTGTGATAGAATCTCGTTTTTCATTAAATTTTTAAATCTTATTTAGAAATGCAACATCAAGCGTTGATTTTCTCCAACTTATTCAAATTCCATTATAGTCAAGCTAATAAAATATAAAATTAATATTCTTACAAAATGTTTGTGTTTCATAGGATCTATTATCTAAAATAATAAAAAAGAGAAACATGGATAATATTTGTTATAATTGATGAAAATTGATGTCATAACTTCAGAATTTATATATATATATATATATATATATATATATATATTCTTTTTTTGATGAAAAACTTTTGTCTATTGAAAACGTCATTTTTCACTTAAAATCAATAGGCCAATTTTCTGTATAAAAATTGAATTTTCAACCAGATGAATTTTCAGTAAAAAAAATTAATTTTCAATAAAACTGTTGCATTTTTATCCAAAAAAAAGATGAAATTTTAAATCAAGTAGATTATTTTTCTTCCAAAAAAGGAGAATTTTCAATTTAAAAATATGCCCGATCATTTTTCGAAAGTTATCGTGCCTACAGACTATACATTTTGCGTCGTTTGGCTCAAAATTTGAATTTTCGAATTTTTCTTATAGTACTTTTGATAAATAAAACCAAAATGACGAGTCCTAGAAAAAAATAGTTTAAATAAATTTTGCAGGACTTTTTGCAAGCTACAATTCTTTGTTGAAATTTTTTTCCTTGTCTCACGCCGTTTGGTTCGAAATTCGAATTTTCGATTTTTTGCACAGCACTTTCGATAAATAAAACCAAAATGACAAGTCCTACTGAAAAATGGTTAGAGGAAGTTTTGTAGGACTTTTTAAGAGCTATAATTGCTCTATATTACTTTTTCTCGTATTTTGCGTCGTTTGATTCAAAATTTGAATTTTTGATTTTCCCATTGTATTTTCAATAAATAAAACCAAAATGAAAAGTACTATAAAAAAAAAGTTAGAACAAATTTTGTGGGACATTTTAGAATCTATAATTACTTTTCGAGACTTTTTCTCGTATTTTTCGTCGTTTGGCTCAAAATTTGAATTTTCGATTTTTTTCGTAGTATTTTCGAAAAAATGAAACCCAAATATCAAGTCTTACAAAAAAAATGGCTGAGAGAAAAATTATAGGACTTTTCAATTGAAAAAAAATATAATTTTCAACCAAGGAAATGAATTTTCAACTAACAAATTTTATTTTCTACATGAACCAAATATTTTTATTTTTAATGGAATTTTTAACCTAATAGTTGAATTTTCAACCAAAAAAGGAAATTAGTCACCAAGAAGAATAATATTCTACCACAAAATACAAAGTTTCAAGAAAATAGTTGAACTTTCAACTGAAGAAGATTGATGTTTACCCAAACATGAAATGTTTAAATCTTCAGTTAAAAAAATTAATTTTCAATTAAAAAAAAAAATTTTCAAGCCAAAGAAATTAATTTTGAACTTAAAAGATTAATTTTTTACCAAAAAAATTAATTATAAACAAAATACAGAATTTTTCATAAAGTTGAATTTTTAACTGAAGAAGGTGGATGGTGAACCAAACATTGAATAGTTACATTTTCAGTTGAAATTTTTTTTTCAATCTTAACAAATTATTTACATTTTGAACAAAGAAATAGAAGATTTTTCAACCAAAAAAGGTTTTCCTGTCGCTATTCACGATTAGCGAAAATCTTGAAAATTTTATTTTCAAATCATATAAGATTTTCTGTAAAATCCATAAAAAATGTTGGAAGGTAAACCGAGTATTTTTTTCTTAAAGATAAGTGGTCTCGGAGCTATGTCTCATTGCCAAGTACAAAATAATATTTACCTGCCTCTAAACTTTGGCATTGAGTCAAATTCCAAGGAAAATAAAATTCTTTCCTCCAGAGTATACTAAACGTTAAATTTTTGGGAATATTTCAATATTTTATTTTCCAACATTTTTTTATGAATTTTTCTGAAAATCTCATATGATTCGAAAACTATTTGATAACATTTTCAAGATTTTCGCTGATCGTTATTTGGAAGTGGAACTACTTTGTTGAATATTCATTTTTTTTCTTCATGATTCATCATTTTTGTTGAAAAATCTTTTTTTTTCCTTTGCTCAAAATTTAAATATTTTTTTTTAGTTTTGAAAAAAAATTAACTGAAAATATAACTATTTCATGTTTGATTCAACATTTACTTTCTTCAGTTAAAAATTCAACTATTTGAAAAGTTCTGTATTTTGTTGAAACTTTCTTCTTCGTGACTAAGTCATTTTTTTGGTTGAAAATTAAACTATGAGGTTGAAAATTCCGTTACAAATTAAAATATTTAGTTGAAAATTCATGTATTTTGTTAAAAATTATTATTTTTTGGTAGAAAATTAATCTTTTCGGTTGGAAAATAATTACTTTGGTTGAATTTGTTAGATTAAAAATTTAACTATTTCGTTGAAAATTTATTTTTTCTGCTTAAAAGCTTATTTCTATAACTGAAATTGAAACTATTTTATTGTTTGTTGAAAATGTATCCTTTTTAGTGGAAAATTCATTTATTTTCTTTAAAAAAACAAATTTTTTAAATTGAAAATTAACCTTTTTGGTTGACAATTCATGTATTTTGTTAAAAATCATTATTTTTTGTAGAAAATTAATCTTTCTGTGGTTCGACTACCAGCGGAGCGAAAGGAAATCTTTTTCCAGAAAAAATTAATTAAAATAATTCTGAATTCATAGCCCCGTCTAGTCTGAAAAAGACGTTAAAAATTTCTGTTATTTTCTAAGCATAATGGCTGAAAAATTTATTTGGTTCACAAAATCTTTTCTTTATTGAAAATTAATTTTTTTAAATAAAAATATAATTATTCCATTTTATGTAGAATTTTTTTTATAGAAATTTAATCTTTTTTGTAGAAAATTGATTTATTTGGTTGAAAATTTAACTATTTTGTTGACAATTTATTTTATTTGTTTTAAAACTTGTTTCTGTAACTGAAAATTAAACTATTCTATTTTTGGTTGAAAACTGATCTTTTTTAGTTCAAAATTCATCCATTTTGTTAAAAATTTATCTTTTTTTGGTAGAAAATTAACATTTTTGTTGCAAATTTATGTATTTTGTTAAAAATAGTTCTTTTTTAGTAGAAAATTAATCTTTTGGTTGAAATTTCATTTTCTCTGTTGAAAATTAGTTTTTTTTTATTGAAAATTAATTTTTGTAACTAAAAATTCAACTATTTAATTTTTTATCGAAACTTTTTATAGATATTTAAACTTTTGGTTGAAAGTTCATCTTTTGATTTGAAATTTAACTATTTCGTTGAAAATTTATTTTAATAGGTTAAAAACTTATTTCTCTAAATTGAAATTAAACTCTTCTATTTTTAGTTGAAAATTGATCTATTTTGTTGAAAATTCGTCTGTTTTTTTTTAGAAAATTCATCTTCTGGATTGAAGATTCAACTATCCTTTTGATCAAAGATTTTTTTTTTGATTGTAGATGCATCATTTTAGTAAAAAGTTCATTTCTTTGGTATTAGAATAATTTTTACTGAAAATGTGATAATAAAATTTCACATTGATAAATCTTACATTTTTATCAGTTCTTTTATGAACACAAATGTGAAATTGTTTGTCACTGCCCTTCAACTGAAACCTTCGAGTTTTTCAAATTACCCATTCGCCATTGAGGAAAAGCGACAACAATGTTTTCGAGATTTTTGACAGACACCTATTTTTAGAGAAAGATTATTATTTAAAAGGGATACATATTCAATGTTGTCTATGACATAATTTCATTTCAGATTTTAATATGATACATATAAAATAGATTTTGAAATGAAAAAACTAAATAAAAAAATCTGTTAAAACAAAATTTGCAAAAAAACGATAAGTTCACCAATAGAGAAGATAAGCATTAGAAAAAAGTAATTATTTACTGTAAAATTGGTCGGTAAATTGTCAGAGTGACTTTATTGAAAAAAATCAGCCTCTATTTGAGGTCTAAAGATTCAAAAAATTTTGGTAAATTTAATTTATTTAAGTGGTTTTAGTCCAAAAAACTCGAAATTAAAATTTTTCTATTGTTGTCAAATTTCCTTATTCAGGCTGTCTACACAATTCCTGGGAAAGAATTCTCTGACATTTCCAGGTTTTTGCCATTCAAATATTTCGCAGTTTTTAAAATGACACATTATATTGCAAGATATTTTTAAATATATTAGCAGAATCGATTAATTAAATAATACTAAAAACATAATTAATCATTTCTTGAATTTGTCCCTAAAGTTAATGAATTTCAATAATAATTCAAAGAAATTTTGATTTTATCTTCTTATACTTAAAAATCAGTGCATATTCAGGTAAAATTAATGTGGGTACTATATTAAATTCAATTTATACCGCTGCAATAAAATAATTGTATTTGCAACAAAAAGCTAAGAAACATCAGTTTTCAACCAGACATGAAGTAGTTTAGTTTTCAGCTAAAAAAATTAATTTTTCACGAAAAAAAACACAAATTTTCAAAAAAGGTTATGAATTTTTTAATAAAATGATGAATCTTCAACTGGAATAGTTGAATTTAAAAAAAAAAAAAATATGAATCTTCAACTGAAAGTTGAATATTAAACCCAAAGATGAATTTTCAACTAAAATGATGAATCTTTATCTAGAATAATTGAGTTTTCAACCAAAAATCTGATTTTTAACTAAGAGGATTAATGTCTACCAAAAAAAGACGAATTTTCAACAAAATACATGAATTTTCAAATAAAAAAAGATAAATTGTTAACCGAAAATAAATAGTTAAAATTTCATTTGAAAAAATTAATGATCAATCAAAGAGATGAATTTTCAACTGAAACGATGTAATATTTAATTGAAATAAGTTACGCATTCAGTAAAAGAAAAAATTATTTTCAAGCAAAAGAAATGTAATTTTCAAAAAAATAGTTACATTTTCGAAGAAAGTGATTAATTTTGAACTAAAATTATGAATCTTTAAATGAAATAGTTAAATTTTCAACTAAAATGATGGAAAAATTTAATTGGAATTTTCAGTTTAAAAATAATAATTTTCCACTAAAGAAAAATAATTTTCAACCAAAATGAATATAATTTTCAGAGAAATTCTTACATTTTCAAACAAAGTGATGAATTTTCAAATAAAATGATGAATCTTCAACTGGAATAGCTGAATTTTCAACCAAATGGTTGAATTTTCTATTAAAAGAGATACATTTTCAACACAAAATATAATAATTGAATTTTAAGTTTAAAAAATTAAGTTTCAAGAAAGAAAAAACTATTTATCGACAAAATAGTTACATTTATAAAGCAAGTGATGAATTTTGTACTGAAATGATGAATCTTCAACTGAAATAATTGAATTTTCAACCAAGAAAATTAATTTTTACCAAGAAAGAAGAATTTTTTACTAAAAAAGATGATGCTTCAACCAAAAATTGAATAGTTGTATTTTCAGTTTAAAAAATTAATTTTTAATGGAAAAGATGAATTTTAAACTAAATTGATGGAATATTTAATTGGAATAGTTAGATTTTCAGTTAAAAAAAAAATCTTCAGCCAGAGAAAAATAAAGTGATGAATCTTCAAGGACACAAAATTAATTTTGAATGATATTTAATGATATTCATTTTTTATGATATTTCTATATGTTATTATTATTTTTGAGGGATATTATTAACATTTTTTTGTGCAAGACAAAATTCACGAATAGTACATTTATTGCTTTGTTATTTTGAAACAAAATTTTAAGGGAAAATTGAAAAAGATTTCAAATAATTTCCTAAAAAGTCGAAAAATAATGTACAAGTTTTTAAAGGAAAAGTTTTCAATCTTGCAAGATTACAAAATTAAAAATAAAATTCTAATAAATTTAACAAATATTTAGGAGTTTAAGAAAGATTAAAAAATTATTGCAAACTTAAAAAAAAAATTTTAAAACCTAAAACAAAATAAAGATTTTTGAAAATTTTGAGCAAAAAGTTTAGATGCTTCTTAAAAATTCGGAAAAGTTTCTAGAGTATGAAAAAAATATCTTAGGATTTATGGGAATTAATTTTGGATGAGAATATTTAATAAAATTTCCAAACATGTCAAAAGATTTCCAAAATTTTCAAAAAATAATATGGAAGATTTTAAGAGAAATTTTCCAATTCCGCAGATTTCTTTTTAATTTTAGGGAAAATTCGAATAATTAAAAAAAATATTTAGCAGAATCAGAAGTTTAGAAAAGGTTAAAAAATAATTTAAATTTCAAAATATTTCAAAAGATCTTTAAAGATTTTAAAACAAATATTGCACTGCATTTGAGCGATAAAGAATAATCTTATTTGTTAGTTTCAAAACGTGAGATTATACGATTTGACCTCTTATTTCGAGGTTGTGTGCTTCGCGTTTATACATTATTAATAATGTAAACTTCTTTTCTGTAAGGTCAAATTCACTAATAACAAGTTTATTGCTTCGTTATTTTGAAACAAAATTTTAGGAGAAAATTAAAAAATATTTCAATTGATTTTCTATAATTTCGAAAAATAATGTAGAAGATTTTAAAATAAAAGTTTTCAGTTTTGCAAGATTACAAAATTTTAGAAAAAATTCGAGTTTAAGAAATTGTAAAGATTAACAAAAATTGTAAACAAAATGTGGATCTTTGAAGATTTCAAAACAAAATTTGGAAGCGTTTTAAGAATTTCCAAAGGTTGCCAGAGGATAACAACATTTTCTCAAGATCCATGAGAAAATTTCAAATAATTTTTTATTTTGAAATGTAAATTCTAAGATAAAATTGAAAAATATTTCCCAAAATTTCAACAACAAAATTAAAGCAAAATTTTTCAATTTTGAAAGATTACAAAATTTTAGAGAAAATTCGGGACGACTGAAACATCTCGAAAAATCAGATTCCCGTTATTTCAAAGTTTCCGAATTGGAAAATTCTCGAATAACAAAATTGCCGAAATTATAAAATTGCCGAAATATAAGAATTGCCGACAGTTTATAATATTACTGAATTTGAAAATTAACGAATAATAAAATTCCAGACAGAAAATTGCCGAATTAAAAAATATCCGAACTAGAGAATTCCCGAATTTAAACAATTTAAAAAATTGTTTTTTTACATTGTCATCCTAATGTGAAGGTATTGATTTTATGTAAATTTGACTTAGTCGGTTTACATCAAATCTCCACGTTTTGAGACCCTCTGAGTCAGCAAAAACGATTTTTATGAAGGTGTCTGTTTGTAGTCTGTCCGTAGTCTGTAGTCTGTAGACACGATAACCTTCGAAAAAATGATAAGATTGGATTGAGCCTTGGCCCACTTTTTTAAGGCCTAAAAGAAAAGGACAAGTTCGTTAGCCCGCTATTTTGGATCGAAATTCGAAAAGTTAGAGTATTTTCAAAATTGTTGCAAGCATTTTTTTTTTAAGAATTGAAAATTCTATTTACGGCTATTTGTAGTAGTCGAAGAGTTGAACACTTTATTCTCACGACTTTTTTCGATAAAAAAAAAAATTATCAGTTATAGCATTTTCGAAATTCAAAAAAAAAAAAAAAGTAACGAAAATGAAAATTTTAAGCCAAACAACGCACGATATTAAAAAAAGCCAAAAGAAGAAAAACGCTGCTTGTTAAAAGTCCTCCAAGATTATCATAACAAGTATTTGAATTTTCTTTAAAAATCGAAAACTTAAATATTGATCGCACAAAACATAATGAACAATAAAATATACAATTTTGCGTTCAAACTATGCAAGATTCGAAAAAAAATCAATTGACAAAAATTTTGCAGCCAAAAAAGATCTCCAAATTATCCAACTAAGATGAAATTTCTACTAGAACAGATGAATATTTAAATCGAAATAAAATACTTGAATTTTCAAACCAAAAAGACGAATTTTCAACAAAATAGTTGAATTTTTAACAAAAAAGGAGGATTTTTAAACAAAATTGTTGAATTTTCAACCAAATGATTGCATTTTTACCCAAGAAAGATGAAATTTCTACTAAAACAAATTATTTCTTAAATAGAACAAAACTGCAAACAAATTGTTGAATTTTCAACTAAATAGTTGAATTTTTATTCAAGACAGATGAAATTTCTACTAAAACAGATAAATTTTTTAATTGGAAAGACAAATTTGAAAAAAACTATTTTGTTATAAAATAATTCAAATCCTAATAGTGCAAAAAATGATTTAAAAAATCTGCCCGCTTCGCGGGCACATTCTCATGGCGCGCTTCGCGCGCGGCTCGCTTCGCTCGCAAGTTTGAGCGCGCCTAGGGCGCGCGACTGTTGGATCTCGCGCTTCGCGCTCGATCATATATTTATCTCGCGCTTCGCGCTCGATTATATATTCACCTCGCGCTACGCGCTCGGGCGTATCTACATCACGCTTTACGCTCGGTTCCTCTAGATTTTTGAACTTCGTGTTTGACTTCGATGAAAAGAAAAAGTTTGTTTGCAAATATTATAAAATTATCAAAACCTCTACATATTAAGTCATTGTTCAATTTATTTTTATTTTAGACTGAAAAGGAACTTTATTTACTCAAGGTTCTATCGACCTTAAGGAACACATTCTCATCCAAACACTCGCGCTCGATATTTGATTTGAAAATCATTTGAACCGTATGATAGAAACAAAAAAGTTTGAGCGCACTTACGGCGTGCGATTTGGTAAATACACTGAGCGCGCACTTGTGCTTCGTGTTATATGTTCTTCATATACAAATTACTAAATTTGTATTTGATTTAAAATGAAAAGTAATGATATAATTCAGGCGACAAATTTTATTAGTTAACATTTTATTTTAGCTTGTGCCGTTTATCAAAAAAGTTAATTTTTTCATTTTGAATATATTCTTACCACAAAAATTGATTACGGGTGTGTAAGTCTTTTTTGAATGCACAATTTTTGTTCATTTATATGTTTTCGTACCTTGCATTGTTTTTTCAAAAATTTGATTTTTTTTACTGTCAATGTTATTTTCACGAATAAAACAAATGCCACGCATCCTATCGAAACATGAGTCACAATAAGTTTGTACCTCTTCCTTGGATGAACAAATTTTGTTTCGGTCATTTTTTCGTAGCTGGTAATATTCGTCTGAAAATTTGATTTTTCTATTTTCAATGCTGTTTTTTACGAATAAAACAAAAACTACGCGTTATATCAAAAAGTGAATGATAAGAAATTTGTAGATCTTTTTTAGGTGCACAATTTTGGTGAGATGACCTTTTCTGGTATCTTGCATAGTTTGACAGCAAAATGGCTTTTTTGATTTTTCATTAATTGTTTGTGCGATCAAAATTTGAATTTTTTATTTTTCAAAAAATTCAAAAAGTTGTTATGAAAATATTATAGGGTGTTCAGGAATCAACGTTTTTCTCCTCTTGACTTTTTTTCATATCGTGTGTTTTTCGGCTTAAAATGTTCATTTTCGTTTGTTTTTTGGAATTTTGAAAATGCTATAACTCCAGTAATTTTTTTTTTATCACGAAAAGTCATAAGAATATTTTGTTCTTAATTTTGCGTACTACTAATAACCGTACATAGAATTTTCAAATCTTCCAAAAAAGTGGTCTCAAAAATTTTCAAAATGTGCTCACTTTTTGGATTTTCATCCAAAATAGCTGGTTAACGAACTCGTTCTCTATTTTTCGGCCATAAAAAAGTGTGCCAAAGCTCAATCAAATCTGATCATTTTTTCGAAAGTTATCGTGGCTACAGACAGACAGACAGACAGACAGACAGACAGACAGACAGACTACAGACAGACAGACACCTTCGTAAAAATCGTTTTTTCTAGCTCAGGGGGTCTCAAAACGTGGAGATTTGATGAAAACCGACTACGTCAAATTTTACATAAAACCAATACCTTCTCATTAGAATGAGAATGTAAAAAAATCTATTCTTAAATTGGTTAAGCAATTTGTACAAAAGTCCGAGACACGGAAAAACTAATATTTACTAATAATTACATAAAGTCAATCTGCCAATATATAGGTAAACAATTATGTGGTATAGAATTTATCTTCTATTTTGGTATATCTTGCATGTTTAAAAAAATTGTTTAAATAAAAATTGATTGATCTCTATCCATTCTTTCATCATATATTTATTTTTTAGAAAATAAGAAGAGTCGAAAATGAGGAAAAAGGGCATTTCGACACAGAGTGACGCAAAACCTTTTCGGTAAGCACAAACTTCCACGCACAGTTGTAATAGATTTCACCTAAAAATTTAAATTCATAAGGTTATCTAAAAAATTTGACATTTAATTTAAAAAAAATAAGTAGTTGAAATTATTTATAATTCACACATTCATAATTATTCATAATTAATTGGAAGTTCATTTTAAGTATGTACAATTTTTAATTGTTTAGGTTTAGAGAAGCTTTGCAGTTTAAAATTATTTGAAGTTAGCATTAATTATTTTGATTGCTTAAAATTAGAAATGATTTGATATTTTATAATATACCTAATTTCAATTGAAACTATTAAATTTTGATTTTAAATTTGAAGCTTTTGAATGTATGAGTAGTTTGAATTTAAAACTATTTGACCTAACTTCTTTTACATAGAGAAAAATGAAAGTAAAAGTTAATTGTTTTTTGCCTACTGGACTAAAATCAATATTTTTTTAATATTGATTTTTATTTATAAATTGTGGAAAAAATGTTGAGAGCTTTTTGAGCTTTTTGTTGAGCTTGAGAGCTATGTTTCACAATTTAGAAATAAAAATCAATATTAAAAAAATATTTAATTTAGAGCAGTAGACAGGAAATAGTCGTATAATCGTTTATCAAATAAGGCAAGTACATATTTTTAAGAGAAGAAAAATATAGGTTTATTTTGTGATTTTAAAATATTTTTAGTAGGAAAGGTTCAAAATTAAATTATATTTAAATTAATTAAGCACAATTAAATAATTTTATTTGAAAGCATTTAATGTTTACAATTTTTTTAAAGTTCAATTTCAAAGTTTGATTTTTAGGGCCTTATTGGCTAACTTCCGAATCTCAAATAAAAGAAGACGGAATTCAAATCATCAAAAGTCAGTATAATCACTTTTTAAAATGAAAAGATCACTTTAGTAGGGTGGCCGAAAAACTTCATTTTCAGAATTCCCTAATTTTCCCCTAAATAATTTTTTATTTGCCCTGACCGTTATTATTTAGACTAAAATTCTAATCTTATAACATTTTTCAATATTTTTTAACAAATTTTAATTTATTATTGTCAGGGCTGCCATAGCCTAATTCAGTTGAAAAAAGTGATCTTTTAAACCATTCAAGTTAAATTCAAAATAATTTAAAGAATTGGAAAAAATCCAAAAAATTCCATTGATTTCAGTGAAACTGAAGTGAATTATAGGAATTCAAGGTAAATGAGAAGAATTTTATGAAATTCCTCAAAACTGAAGGGAAATTAAAAAAAAAAACAAGGGAATTGAAAGAAATTCAAAAATATGAAAAAATTCATTGCGAACCAAAATTTATTAAAATACCTTGAGGGCTTTTAAAATCCTGTAAAATTATTGTAATCCTCAGAAATTTTATAAAATGCCCTGAAATCTTTTAAATTGTTCCATATCTTCCGAATTTTTAAGAGAATCTTTACAACTGCACGCGAATTTTTTCAAATCCCTTAAAATCATTACAATCCTTGTGAATCCCTTCAGAACTTTTAAATCTCTTGAAAATACCTTTGAATCTTTAAAAATACCCTAAAATATTTCAAACCCTTTGAAATCCCACTGAATGATTGAAATCAGTTGAAAATTCCTTGAGATTTTTCCAAAAAAGCTCTTGAAAATACTTCAAAATATTTTCAAATGTCCTAAAATATTTCAAATCCTTTGAAATCTTTTAAAATCCCTTAAAATGTTGTTAATACACCAGAGACTCGATAGATGAACAATCTCGGGGGTCGCCTGAAAATGGCCTTGTTCATATAACGCGTACAGCGAAACGTAAACAGGCAGGGCCGCCTGTACCGTTCCCATAATATTGCGCAATCTACTTGACTGAGTAGTATAGTGCATGCGTCCCTTCAGAGGCGGAGTCGCAACCGTCTCTCGCTCCGTCCCCTGAGAAACTGTAGGGACCAGCAATTCTAGGAATTCATATAACGCGTCCGATCGCGCATTCAAATAGCGAGTCTCTGGTGTATCTTGAAAATGCCTTAGAATCTTTTCAAAAACCCTAACATATTTAAAATCCTTTAAATCCACTTTCGATTAATAAAATCTATTAAAAATACCTTAAAATATTTTAAATCTTTCAAAATCTTTTGAAATTCCTTAAAAGTTTTAAAGATCTTGAAAATTCCATGGAATTTTTAAAAATGCCCTTAAATTCTTGGACATCCCTTCAAATTATTGAAAAGAATCGAAAATTTTTTGGAATCTGTTAGAATATCCTGAAATCTTTCAAATTCTTTAAAACCTCGTTAATACCTTGAAATATTTGAAAATAAACGAAATCCTACGACATCCCTTAACTCTTGTGAATATATTCTTTGGAATCCATTAAAATATTATGAAATCCTAATATTTCCCGAAATCCTGAAAAAATATTAAAATACCTTAAGAGCTTTTAAAATCACCCAAAATCATTGAAATCCTCAGAAATCTAGTCAAATCTTCCGAAATTCTTTGAAATCTCATTAAAATTTTTATAAATTCTTCAAAATCATTCAAATGCTTCGAAATTTCCTGAAAATTTTTTAATTTTTTGAAAATGCTTAAAACTCTTTTTAAATACCGTAGAATATTAAAAATCCTTTGAAATATTTTGGAATCCCTTGAAACTTTTTAAAGCTCTTCAAAATTCCGTGGAAGTTTTAAAAATATATTTGAAATATTTCACGGTATTTTGAAGTATTCCAAGGAACGTTTTGATGAGATTTAAAAGTATTTTCAAGATTTAAGGGTATTTTTAAAAATTGCAAGGAATTTTCAAGAGCTTTACAAAATTTTAGGGAATTTCAAATGATTTGAAGTATTTTAGAGTATTTTTAAAAATTCCAATGAATTTTCAAGAGCTTTATTGAATTACAAGAAATTTCAAAAGACTTTATAGGTTTTGAAATATTTTAGGGTATTTTAAAAGGTTCCAAGGTATTTTAAATTGATTTTAGTAATTTAATGGGATTTCAAAGGGTTTGAATGAATCTAGGATGTTGTAAAAGATACCAAAGCATTTTCAAGAGCTTTAAAAAGCTTCAAGCTTTCATTTTGAAATGATTTTAAGGGATTTTAAAAGCTTTTAAGGTATTTTAATAAATTTCCCGGGATTTCAGGAATTATCATCAAATTTCATCGAATTTCATGGGATTTTATAATACTTTATTGGCTTTCACAGAATTTATTCACAAAAAGTGAGGGATTTTGTATGGTTTCAAAGACTTACAGATATTTTCAAATATCTTTTGCAATTTATTTGAATTGCCCTGAATTATTATTAATTCATAATTAATTCTCTAAAATTATTTGAAATTCTCCTACATTTTTTGAAATCTTCTTAATTCACTCAATTTTACACAAAAATTGTGGCCATGCCACGCTGAAAAAACCAGTTCTCGTCAGATCACTGAAGTTAAGCAGCGTTGGGCGCGGTTAGTACTTGGATGGGTGACCATTCGAGAATATTGCGTGCTGTTGGCATATTATGGGTGTGGTGAGCCCAAACTTGTAGTTATTTATAACTACAAGAAAACTGTCCACCTAGAAACACTACCCGAATCGGGTAGTGTCACGCCTACCCTGAAAGGGAAATGGCTTAATGGTATACATACATACAATGAATTGAAAAAAATTCTGTAGTATTTGTTTAATTCGTCCTGAAGTCACTTGAATCTTGATGAATTTTATCGAATAAGTCTTCGTATTTTCCATGAATTCCTCTAAATTCACTGAAATTTTGCAAGAATCTATGAAATTTTTTGGTTTTTTGGAATTTTTTCCGATTCATTTGAATTCTTTTGATTTTACCTTCAATTAATTTCATAAATTTAATTTGCTTAAATAGATGTTTTTAACTTGCGCTCTTTAATTATTATTTTTAAATCACTCGCAACATCGTTTTTATGATTTAGGGAAATTTTCGTGCTGTTAAAAATATTAATTAAATAGCGCAAGTGCAGGTACCCGGGGATGCATCACATTTAAACAAACAAAATTTTTCGTTAAAGTCTTCGTCTTCTTCCAAATTAAAAAAAAAAAGATTATTTATTCCACAAAAAAGAAAACAACACCATTTTATTTTTTAGAGAATGTCTGCGATGTTAAAAACATTAGTTGAATGTGAATAAATAAAAGTTATTGTTAAAATCCTTGCTCTCTCAAAGTATGAAAATGATTTTTGAATCATTTTAAAATTATAAAATTAAATAAAATTGAATCATTTTCAAATTTAAAAAAAAATTGCATGAAGTTAAATTATCCATTAAATAGCACGTGCATAAACTTGCCCTTCGTCCACATTTGAATAAACAAAAGTTATCTTTTAGTTGAAAACTAAAATTATTGTTTAACAATTAATCTTTTCAGGTAAAAAATAATCTTTCGGTTGGAAATTTAACATATTTTTTAAAAATTCGTTTTTCTTTTATTGAAAATTGACCTTTTTAGTTGAAAATTGAAATGTGTTTTGAAAATTGACTTTTTTTTAGAAAATTAAACTCCTTGTTTGCAAATTTCTTTATTTTGGTTAAAAATGCATTTCTTTGGTTAAAAATGTAACTACGTTGTTAAAAATATATATATTTTTAAAAATTAATTTGTTAGTTGAAAACTCGGCTTTTTGGTAGAAAATGAATCTTCTTGTTTGAAAATTCTTCTTTTTGGATTAAATTTGATGACATTTGGTTGAAAATTTAAGTATCTCCTTCAAACCTCCTTTTTTTGGTTCAAAATTATTTTTTTAAACTGAAAAGTGAACTATTTCATTTTTGTTTACAAATTTTTTTTAGTTTTGATTTCTTTTTTTTAAACATTTCTTTTGATTAAAATTTGACTATTTTATTGAAAATTTGTTTCTTTTGTTAAAAATTAATTTTTGAACTTAAAAATTAGGTATTTCACTTAAAATTCGTCTTTTTTGTTTAAATCCAATTGTTTTGTATTTAATATTAAAATCTTTTTTGGTTGGAATATCAACTACTATCCAATTTTTCAGTGAAAATTGATTTTCTTGGTTCAAAATTATACTACTTTGTTAAAAAGTAATTTTTTTGGATGAAGATTCATTACTCTAGTTGAAAATTTATCTCTATGGCTGAAAATTCAACTATTCCATTTTTTGTTGAAAATTTTGTCTTTTTCAGTTGAAAATTCACTTCTTTTGTTGCAAATTGTATATATTGTTGAAAATTCAATTTTTTTAACTTAAAATTTCACTATTCCATATTTGGTTAAAAATTTATTTTATTTTTTATTTGAAAATTCAACAATTTGGTTGAAAATTCTCATTTTCCGTTAGAAAATGTAACTGTTTTACAGAAAATTCATCTTTTGGCTTAAAAGTTCAACAATTCGGCTAGAAATTATTACAGAGTTAAAGTTATTGAAGTTGAACAATTTTGGGGTTGCTACAGTAAGGTTTGCTCTGAACCTCTCAAAAAATTTTATTAAGATTTTATAAACTTAGATAATGAACATACATATAAATTTTTTTGATTAAATAAACCTGGAACATTAATAATATTAAATGCAGAAAATAAAATGTATTAATAACAAGTAAGTATTACAAGCGTATAATTATTTTGGTTGAGAATTTATTTTGTGATTAAAATTGTATTATTTTGTTGAAAATTCAACAGTTCTCTTTAAAAATCATTCTTTTTCGTTGAAAATTCACCTTTTTGTTGAAAATTCGTCTTCAAGGTTGAAAATTCAAATATTTTTTTAAAAATTTAAACTATTTTGTCGAAAATTAAATTTTTCGAAAGTTATTTAATTATTTTTACAAAATATGGTCACATTTTCCATTTTTAAAAATAATGTGTTGCCTTTTTTGTTTACTTGTCGTGTTTTTATTTTCTACACATATGCGGCAAGCGTAAATTAATAATTTTCAATTTTTCTTTTTGAAACTTAAGGCTTTAAATTTTTAAGAAAACTTAAAAAATTGTGCAATTTAATTAAAAACACTCAGAAATTGAAACATTTAGATTTGGATACATTTAGGAAATATTCTAATTTTCAGAATTTCGAATTAGAAATTCTTACAGATTCACAATGATTGAAGTTGAACAATTTCAAATTCAAATATTGAAAACATTTTTAGTTCATCAATTTAATATTCGAAGCGTTCAAAATTCAATAATTTTCTATTAAATTTAAGTTTAAATATTCAAAATAGTTTTGTGTCAAATTTAAATCATTCAAAGTTATACAATTTTAAAATAAAAATCCTTAATAATTCAAAGATTTTAAATTTTTTATTAAATTATCATTATCTAAAATTTAAATATTTAAAGACAAATTTCATATGTAGTTCTTTCAAAAGTATACAATTTAAAAATGGAAATCTAATAGTTTGGATAAAAATGCATGCAAAATTTAATTTTTAAATATCAAAACGCGGTAAACAGTAGAATTTGTTTTTTACTTAATTTGCTTTGTATTTCTATTTTTTTCACTTGCTTCCTCCTGAAAATTATATTTTTAGTTAACATTTTTATTAACTGCTTGCAAATTCACCAATTTTGTTAATAAGTAATCTTTTTTCGTTGTAAATTTAACTATTTTGTTAAAAGTTTAACTACTTTGTTGAGAACTTTTTTTTTTTTGGTTAAAAGTTAATTTTTTAAACTGAAAATATAACTACATATTTTAACTTTTGGTTGAAAATTGATTTTTCTAAATTGAAAATTCAATTACTCGGGTAAAAGTTGAACCACTTTATGAATAGCTTTTTTTTAGGGATTCATCATTTCAGTTGAAAATTAAACTACTTCAGTAAAAATTGAACTACTTTGTAAAACATTTTTTTATCTCTTTGGTTGAAAATTTACTTATTTTTTTTTTGAAAATTCGTTTTTTATTGTGTCTAAAATCATCATTATGGTAATAGTTTTTGATAGTCGAAGACCAGAAAAGGTACATAATTGGGTTCGATTAGAAAATTTAACGTCAGGGTTCAAGAGCAGTGTTTCACTGTCATATTTATTCGAATTTGGTTATATCTCATAAATCTATCTTTTTTTTTTGACACTCGAAAATTATTTTTCTAATTTTGTTCTGACTTATTGTTGTAATAGTTTTTGATAATGGAAGACTAGAAGATGGATTCAATTTGTATTGCGGAATTTGACGGTCATTTCGATTCAAATTCGGTTATATTTTGCAATTTTTTTTGTGTTCTCACACTCGAGATTTCTTTTTCTAATTTTTCTCTGACTCATTGGATTAATAGTTTTTATGGCGGAACACCGGGAATGGTACATAATTTAGGTTCAATCAGAAAGTTTCACGTCATTTTTATCCTTTGGTTATATTTCGAAAATATAACTTTTTGTTTCTTTTGACACTCAAAAATTCTTTTTATAATTTTTTTCCGACACATAAGGGTAATATTTTTGGACGGCGTAAAACCAAAATTATAATTATTTTCATTTTCATTCTATTACAAGTTAGATCGTATTTCCTTCCACCACGATGGATGTTCAAAGTTCTTTGGATCTTTGAAAAGAATGTCCTCCAAATGTTTGTAAATCTGAAAATAAATATAAACAGTTTATCATTTGATGTAATATGTACAAAAAATTTGATATTGTTTAAATAATTTACAAAAAATTCACCTTGCCATCAGACATTCCTAGAGGAGAATTAACAACAAAATCTGGAGGTGCAAGGACGTCAATCAAAGCTACAGCTTCATTTACCATATCTTTGCTTATTGAAATTATACCATCTCGAATTAGAAACTGGAGTTTTGAATTTTCAGATGCATATCCACCAGCGTAAAAATCAGCCAGTCTTTTTTCAAGGGACCAGGCAGCAAATAATTTACATAATTTTGTTAAGATTTTACGTTCTGAGTCTTCAAAGACTCGATCTTGAATCCGAGTGATGAAAGTTTTAACCACTTCGTGCTGTAAATTTTTTATTAAGATTTTGAAAATTAATTTTTAATATTGTTTTAAATTGATGTTAGCTCCTTTACAGTTCTAAATTTTATAAAAAATTAATAGTAACCTCTGCATAAACCAAGGAAAGTGTTCGAGCGAAGTAGGCTTGGGAATTGTTTCTCGCTTCAAAAGAACTACTTCCATTTTTCTTCATATTCTTCACATGAAGATAAGTGTTTTTTAGGTAATAACAAATTAGCCACTTAAGCATTAGCAGAAGATCTGTAATTTATTTTAAACTGTTTTTTTTTAATACTAATTTTTAGTTTAAAATCTAAATTTTTAATTCTTGCTAAATAATCACGGTCAAGTTGGAAAGTCTCCTCGACTGTAGAAAAATGAAACTTGAGAGAGAGAATGTATTCAGAATTTGGTATAAATTTTGCAGTTTCCAAGGGAGATGCAATCCCCTTTCCTTTATGAAAATTCTCATATTGTTTCAGAAGCCAGTGACTCGCTTGTTGAATCAAAACTGTATTTTCTCCTTCATAAGTTATAGCTGCATCATTTGCATCTCTTATTTCCCCAAAACGAGATGCTGAAAAAGTTTTAAAAAGAAAAGAAATTACTAGAGGAATTTCAATATATTTTTTCATCAATGTAATTTTTTTATCCTATATAAAAAAGTGGTGTAACGATATGTCTCGAAAATCGCGCATCAAATATTGTTGTTGAAAACCTGATTGGCTTTTCGTTACGTGAAGTTGTTTTATATCTTGAATTTGAAATTTTCAAAATTTAATCTACAAATAATCACATTTAACAAGAAAATTCACAGAAAACATGTGCGAATTCAAAAACTTGTGTTCTTTTTAATACTCTTGCGCAGTTAAATTAAAATGTTCGAATCTTCTAATAAATTATTGAAAATATTATACATCTTAATGTTAGTTCTTTTTTCTGGAAATTAGATTAAATTATAAAGTTCTGAATTTTCTGACAATTTCCGTTATTCGGTTTTACCAGAAATTGACATATCTCAACAAAAATCATAAGATTTTAAATGTTTATACTTTTTTCAAACAATTTTAGGTTAAGTTAGCATTATCCATAAAAAATTGGTTTCGAAATAACCATTACAGCTGAAACAAGATTTTCCATTTTTGCATAGTTACTGTTTATTACCCGTTTTTCACAGGCAATCGGTTGTTTTAAACAAAAATTGAAAAAATTTATATTTCAAAAAACGTATTTGCTTATTCACTGTTTCTAATTTTGAAAGTAAAATCTATGGCTGGAGTAGTTGAAACGATTTTTTGAAAGGAATCATTTTTTAAACAAATAACTGTATTTGAAGATTATTTACTTATTTTCCAAATTTTAAACATTAAAGTTGTAGGGAATATTCTTCCTGACAAACTATGCCATGATTTTTTTAAATTCAACCATTTTTAAAAAATTGGTAAGAAGCGACAGGAAGAAAGAATTCAGTTACAAAAACTATTGTTTATATACCTATTTTTTGTGAGTTTTAAACTTCTTTCATAAAAAATAATGCTTTTTTTCATAATACATGACTGATAATATCATTTCAATTCCGAAAATCATAGACAACCTTTTTTCCCAGAGACCTGGTTTTTGACACGAAAAATACCTTAAGCTAACGGTACAATTTTGCAACAATTTAAGGTTATGTTAACGTTTTTCACGAGAAATGGGAAATTCAAGAAAAATTCAATTTGAAAGAAGATTAAAATTTGGAATAATTTTTTATTTTGTTTTTTATGTTAGTGTTTTTCGTAGAAAATAATTTGAACAGTTTTTAAAATTATCAAGTTTTTCAGATTATTATTATTCTTCAGATTATCATTCAGAATCATTAAATTTACAATTTTTGGTTTTGTTAGTGTTTTATACTCGCGTTATTTACCGGAAATCGGTACAGATTGCAGAGAAGAATTTGTAACAATTTCAGGTTATGTTAACATTTTTACCAGAAATAAGCTATTGCAAAAAAAAACATTAGGTTTAGAAGAAGATTTACAATCTTAAATAATTTGAGGTTATCCTTGTGTTTTTCACCGGAAATTGGTATAGATTTCCACGAAGACTTAAAAATTTGGGACAATTTAAAGTTATGTTAAATTTTTAATCGGAAAGTGTTTTTTTCTTTAAATCATAATTAAATTTCAAAGAGGATTTACAATTTGAAACAATTTTTCTTATTTTATATTAGTGTTTTTCGTTGAAAATTGGTATTTTAAACTTAAAAAGTTTTAAGAGTTTTCAGATTATTGTTATTTTTCAGCTCATCAATCAAAATAATTAAATTCACCATTTTGCGTACAATTTTGGGTTTGGTTTGTGTTTTATACCGGGAAAAGGTACTTTTAATGAAAAATCATTGGATTTCAGAGAAAATTTTAGGCTATTCTGGCGTCTTTCGCCGGAAGTCGGTATAGATTTCAAAGAAGAATTCGGGAAGAATTGTTGCTTATGTAAACATTTTTCACCGTTAATTGGTAACCTTAAACAAAAAACATTAGGTTTAAAAAAAAATTTATATTCCCAAACAACTATTTGTTATGTTGTGTTAGTGTTTGTCGTTGGAAATGTCTATTGCTAATAAAAAATCATTAAATTTCAAGAAATATTTGCAGCAATAACGGTTTGATTATTTATACATTGTACAAAAATATGATATAGTAATTCTGAAGTAAAATTATCAATTTTCATAAATTATAAAAAAATAGTGCTTGTTTGTTTTCTAGTTTAATACAATGATATACATAACCTTTTAGATAACCGTGACCAGCACAAGCTTCTCTACAATCTTGAATAATATTTTGGGTAGTCCAAGTCGAAAGAGGTTTTACTGCTGATGATAATGCATGCATTTCCACATTTTTGGCAATCAGACTTTTTTGGTCTTTTGAATTTTTCGATTCTGTTTCTTTCATTCTGAGAAGATTATATCCAAATATAGTCCAGGCGTACAAAGCTGCCAAATGAGGAAAGAGTCGAGTTTGCTGCAATTGTTATCAATTTTTTTTTAAGTAGCTCAGAGATATTCTTGTAAAAGAGACTCAAAAGTGAATTTCAAAAATACCTGTACTTGATATTCTATAACCGGCCACTCCTCTTTTCCAGGTGGACCAAATTGTTTTCTGCATGCGCAATACCGAATCGCTATAGTTAGAGCAAGTCTCGAAAACATTGTTGAATGAATTGTAACTCCTATTCTACCAGTGGCAAGTGGACTTAAAAATGTTCCTAAGATTATTTTAAAACGAACATATAATAATGTAAAACATGTAATAATGGAAACTTCCGTCAAACGGGATAATTTCGAACATGTGGACTAAATTCGGAGATTCCTAAATTGATAGCTTTAATCAATTAAGGCTCTTAAAAAGAGTCGGGTTTTCGCCAGATCCATAATACGTCTATATGAATGCATTGTTTAATGAAATAGTTTAATCAAATAATCTGAAGGCAATTATAATTCCGCTCGGAACATGAGCTTTTTTCTTGCTGTCATAGATTCCTGTTCCTGACCCTCCCTCACCCCTGGAGCCATTTGTATACCAGATTTCCCCTTGGAGGAGCGGGTTACCATTTGTTTTCCACACATCCCTGCTTGGAATGCAGACGCGGAAAATTTTCGTAAAGTTGAAGCGTCTTGTTATCTTATCTTGCCTCATCTCTAGAATCGGCAGTGCACTGATGTCACTTGGGAGCCTAGTGTGCCTAGTCCCCCAAGTCCATCTATTGGCTCTTGCCAGGCGGCCCATCGCCTGTGCCGCTCTAGCAGTTATCGCAATATGTAGGGGTTCTTCACAGAGCATGAATCCTATCGCCGCTGTGGGCGTAGTCCTCATTACACCTACCAAACCCCTAAATGCTAGCGTTTGTAGTCTTCGCAGCCTGTCCTGCATTGTTTTAAGTTCTGCCCGTGGCCACTAGACCACGGCCGCATGTAGAAGCCTTGGTTTAAGGACAGCAGAGTAGATCCATGCAAGCATTTCAGGCCCTAGACCCCACGTCAACACAAAGGCTCTCCTGCACATCCAAAAAGTCATGACAAAGTTCTTGCATTGGGTCTCCAGGTACTTTGCCCAGTTCAGTTTGCTATCTAGAATTACTCCCAGATATTTAACCGAATCTGAAAACGTCAGCTTCCCACCACAGATTACAGGAGCGTCAACTTTCAACTCTTCATAATTTCTTGTGGAAATGACCAGGCTATCGCACCAGAGCTCTACGATGCGGAGCGCCGCCGACCTCAGAAGACCCATCAATATTGCCAGATGAGCCCCCCTGACTAGGATTACAAAGTCATCCGAATAGCCCTGAGTATAATATCCTTCTTTATTTAGCCTTCGAAGGTGGCCGTCCACTACAATGCACCACATGAGGGGCGACAGAACACCCCCATGTGGGCGACCACATGGCGCTATTCCCCTTACTAGGCCTTCGAGCCGTCTGGGTTCGAGATTCCTCCGGCGTAGCATGCTTCCTATCCAGCATGCTATCTGGTCTGGCACATCACATCTCGAAGCCTCTCGACAGATGACTTCTGGAGGAGAATTGCTGAAAGCACCCTCTATATCCAAGAAAGTGCCCACAATATCCCACATTTGTTTCAACTGCTGCTCCAATTTTGCCACGACAGCATGAAGCGCAGTTTCTACCGAGCAGCCTGCCTGAAAAGCATGCTGCCCTCTGTGCAGCGGGGAGGCCAAAAGCACCTCATCCCTAATATATCTCTCGACGAGCTTCTTCAACGTCTTCAGGATAAAAGACGTTAGGCTGATTGGTCGGAAATCTTTTGCAGCAGTGTAACCCTTCCTCTCAGGTTCTAGAATGAAGCCATCCTTCCACCTTTTTATAATCAACGACCTTAGCGACGAAATTTCAGTCGGCCCTCTCCATCTCTTGGCCCAGCCTGCCTCCTCTTGGTCGGTTCGGATTCGCTGAAAGCATGAGAAGTGAACTTCGATCAGGTGATTCAGCGTTGCTTCTTCGTCTTCAGCAAACTCACCATTATCGAGCCTTATTAGCTCGAGGCGAGGTTCCGGATTTTTCGCAAGAATGTTGTGGACCCTCGCTGTTTCGGGAATGTCTTTCGATTCCTCGCAGAAGTCACGCCAATCCTATTTATACTTTCATATACTTTTATTGTATTCGTACTGGGCCGTCTTATAGATGTCCCAGTCTGACGGCAATTCAGTTCTATTTGCCCTGTTGGACAAAATTCTTGTCTTTTTGCGGAGTCTCTCCAGGGAGTATTCCACCATTCTGCTCCTTTCCTAGATTTAATTGTGCTTGTAGGGCAATTGTTCTCATATGATGTAGTCAGAGTCTTTCGCAGAAAATCCGCGGCATATTCTAACTCACTAATGGTACCATAGCTTGTGGGGAATCCCGAAAGCCTCCCTTTGAGTTCCTCCTTATATGAGTCCCAAAAGTGTATTTCTGGGAGACTCCTCGTCGGAGACTCGCCAGCCTACTACCCTGCTCCTCAGTACATCCGAGCATAGAGTCAAATCGAGAACCTCACTCCTGTTTTTAGTCTGGAATGTGGGAGTATCACCCCGATTCAGAATCGCCAGCTCTGTGCCTGCTATGCATTCGATTAAATCTCTCCCTCTTTCATTGATGTTTGTACTTCCCCTCACCGCCCAACAGCAGAGGAATCCTGTTCTTCTAACATTGCCGATCTAGTGCCTCCATCTCTCTGGGAGGCGGGGGTCCGTCGGCATCGACCGAGAAATGAGCCGAGGCAATAAACACCCCTAGCCTTTCTCCGCTACTGCCTCTGAGTCTCACCTTGATAACGGTGAGATCTCTGGAGCAGAATTTAGGCACCAAGATCGCATCCATATCCTTGACGGCTATGCATGCCCTTGGCGTTTTTTCGCGCGGCCCCTTATATATGGTGCCACATCCTGATAAGCCACTAATCCTTTCCCTGTATAACCAGGGTTCTTGGATTAGGGCGAGCCCTGTCTGCACCACAGGCATGCGTCTGGCTAGAACCGCTGAGGCGCCTTTGCTGTGGTGCAAATTAATCTGAATCATGGGGATTCCCTTCTCAGCAATCGAAAGGCTAATTAGGGGCACCTCCGGACGCTTCTGGTCTCCCTGCGGATTCCAGTTGGGTCACTCGGAAGGTAACACTGCTTGCCTCTAGATAGGGTCGGTAATCTAGAGCCGCAAGGGCTCTGATTGAGGATTCAAGAAGGCCAACGACTAGAATCCAGCCTCTCCCCTTCGGCCTGGATCCCTGCCTGTCGGAATATACCTTCCACGAATCGGTTCATAGAGACTGGTTCTGAAAGCTCAGGCGCGCCAGAACTGTCGTTGGACTCTCGGGGGTCCCGGGAATCAGTAAGGTCGCTCGGCGGTACCTTTGCAGACACTCCGTCCCCTTTACCTCCAGGTTTAGTCCCTATTTAAGCCTAAACGTTGGAGTTCTTTCTACTATCCAGTCACGAGACTAGATGTCTGCGGCCTCCACTACAATAGCTCCCGACCTGATGAAGATATCGTTAAATCTGGGGGCACGCCCCTCGCGGGGTAACGCGTCAATCTCTTTAGAGATTTCCTCCCTCACCATGTCCAACTCCTCGACGGTTAGACAGGTTTTAGGATTACCCGACGCAACGACAACTCTCGCCAGGAATTTGGTAGCCATCTGCGCGAAAGTGAGACCCTGTGTTTCCAGGGCCTTCTGCCGTTTCAACTCCCTGTTTGGGGGAGTTTCTCTGGAGCCCTCCTTCCTCTTGCCTATAGGATAAGCCTGAGGAGTTGCTCCGGGTAAAGTTTCAGCAGTCACTGCCTCCTGTGGGGTGTCTTGGCTGCTGTTTGCTAGACGCACTTTGCGGTCTCTCTTATGTTGTGCTCCGCTACGTTGCCTCTTCCTCACGGAGAGTTTCGTTAGCTGCACTTCTACGGCATCGACAAGATTGTCTCCACCATTATCAAAAGTTCGCACCGCCTCTGGCGGATTGCCCCCTAAGGTGCCTTCCACTTTTGGCGGTGGGTTAGAAAAGAGGGTTTTGGAACGGGCCCTATTTGTTTTTGGTTTGTTTTATTTTGTGCAGTTCGTTCATTTGATCCCACGAGGAGGTAGGGAATTACGAAACACCCCCAGCAAAGCCCCGCTTGCAAGGGGCGCGTCTGCATACTATGGGATACGACCTAGTGTCCCAAAGTCTCCGTTAAGATACCTCCTTTGAGCCCCCGGCCTGTCCGCCTCTACTGAGGGGGGCAGGCCGGGGTGTTCAAGGATTTGTTAACCCTGGTGCCATTCAGCTCTTGACACGGCGATTACATCGTAGCTTGGGAGCATGACAACTCGCGCCCTCGATATTCCAGGAGGCCCTGCTATCACCCCCTGGAACGATCGCTCCTTAGTTTAAGTCCCAACAACTGGAGTCTGTCAGTTCCCAGAGTAGCTACACCTCGCGATGCAGCCCTTCGGGTTCACCTATTCCAGATCTATAGTCTAATGAGACCCGTAAGCCCTCCCAGTGGCTACAAGGTCCGGCGATCCCTAGGGAGGTTTAAGAGCATTAAGGGGGTTTTAACCTGAATCCAGGCCTGTTTTCGGCATGTCCGTATTTACTACACATATCCGAAATTGCCACGTTTGACGGTATAAAAAAATGCATACCCAAATACTGGCTTGGATTTTTCATAATCGCAATATATTTTCCATCCTTCGTCACATCTGCATATCGATTCAGGAGATTTTTTCGTGGAAGAGAATAATTTTTAAACATCAGGAAACCATTGTCAACTCCATTGAGACCTATTTTTTCACCCAAATCTCCAACAATCACATTTGACAGTGGTAGGTGTGTTTTGGGATCTCGAATTGGAACAATAAATGGATGCAGACCATGATTTACATTATCTGGGGTAATTAATTGCGCATAAAGAAGAGTATGTGTTGCTGCTTTGCCTAAAAAATTAAATATAACACAAAATTAATAATAACATGCCATTTGATTAATTTAATCCTGAAATTGGATCAAAATGAAACTCAACTCCCGATGCAAGACCCCCCGGTTTACGCTATTCCTAGAACTGATGGCCTCTGCAGTTTCGCGATGAGAGGAGCCACGGGGCCAAAGAGAGGATGTGCTCAGTCAAGCGTAACAAACAGCTCGAGGGCCGCACTCTCAATGAATTAGTTGCATCAGGTTGCGGCATGCGTCCAAATCCAACAGAAATGATTCATCAAGCAAGGCCAAGGCAAGCCATGCCCGAAACCGGTCTTATATCGGGAGTTGAGTGTGTATACAACGCTTCTATACAGAGTTCGGATTTTTATTTTATTTTTGATTTTATTTTATTGTAGTTTTTTATTTATTAATTATCTGATTGAAAATTTAACTATTTGGCTAAAAGTTGATCTCCTTTGGTAAAAATTGATCTCTTTGGTTGAAAATTGAACTATTTTGTTGCAAATTCGTTTTTTTGTTGTTGTTAAAAATGAATTTTTCCAATCAAAAATTCAACTTTTTCATTTTTTATTAAAAATTGATCTTTTTAGATCAACATAGAACTATTTCATTGAACATCCACGTGCTTTGTTGAAAATTCGTCGTCTTGGTAAAAAATTAATCTTCTTGGTTGAAAATTTTTCATTTGGTTGAAAATTCATCTCTTTGGTTGCAAATATAACTATTTTGTTGAAAATTCTATTTTTTTTAAACATTAATTTTTTAACTGAAATTTTTACTATTCCATTTTTGGTGGAAAATTTATCTTTCTTAGTTGAAAGCTCAACTATTTTGTTGAAAATTTCTCTGTTCTGTTTGAAAATTCAAGTACTTGGTTGAAAGTTGAAATCCTTTGTTTAAAATCCATTTTTATGCCTGAACATCTGTTTTATTGCAAATTCGTTTTTTTCACTGAAAATTAATTTTTTTTTAGTTAGATATTTAACTTCTCCATTTTGTAACAAAAGTTAATCTTTTTACTTGAAAATTGAACTATTTGATTGAAAGTATATGAATTTTGTCGATAATTTGTCTTTTTTGGTAGAAAATTGATCTTTTTTAGTTAAATCTAATACTGTTAAAAAGAAAAAAATTAATTTCCAGAGCCACAGAGCACAATATAGGAAAATTTGAATTTTTCTTCCACCCGAAAATTCAAAATAACGCTGCAAAGTACTATGGATGTATTAACTATGGGTGTATTCATTTGTGCTCATTTTATGAGCATTTCGCTTCCTCATAGGTGTAAAATAAATTTGCTTTCTCATAGAGGGAGGTTTTTCTCTAACAAAAGAAAAAAAAAGATACTTTCAATATTTTTCAAGCTTATGTTTATGTCTTATCGAAAATCTTATTGTCAGAATATCAGAGAGCCTATCAAAAATTTAATCGATATGTTCTGCCGAAATGAACAACTTTTTAACTTACGGTAGTATTATATCCCAAATTAAAAAAAATTGTTCATATGAACAATGTAATCCTTTTTTTAACTTTCTAAGTCTCTGTTCATTGATTAGAAATAGTCTTCGAAAGTTCGTCAATAGGTCGATCCACATGTCTCAAAGACGCGAACAATTACATTAAATACAAAATTCAAAAAAAAAATCCTTCTCTATAAAAACTAAGTGAATAATTTTGTTAAGAACTTTTAAAACGATATTGGTAGGTTATGGTAGGTCGTGAAAGGTTCTTCAATTAGACAATCAATGCATCTTAAAGACGCGAACAAATATATTACATACATTACTATTGTATTCCCAATATTAAAGAAGTTTACCTCATATCAACAAGATAAACAATATATTTTTTAAATTTATATATAGGTATTGCTAGATGATAAGAGGTCATAGAAGGTTCATTCATAGCTCATTTGGTCACATGAACAAAATTCTTTTCATATAATCAGAATACACACATTTTTTTGAAACTTTATAAATCAGTACTGGTGGGTCATAAAAGGTTCAACAATAGGTCAATCGATGCGTCTCGAAGATGCGAACAAATAGACTAGATATCGTATTGTTTTATTTTGAATCACAACAAAAATGATCATGTGAACAGAATAAAGCATTTTTTTGAAACTTCATATATCGGTGCTGATGAGTTATAAAAGGTACAAAAATAAGTCGATCGATGCGTTTCGAAAACGCGAACAAATACACTACATATCATATTGCTGTATTTTGAATATCAAAAAAGTTTTTTTCGTATAAACAAGGCAACAAATTCTTTTTAAATCTCTAAACTAAAAAAAATCTACTTCCAAATGACCGATCTAGCTTAAAATCCTATCAGATCTGGATATCAGTCGGAACTACAATTCGCCCAAATTTCATGATGATCTCTTTTAGTTTTCGAGATATGGTGAACGGAAAAAAGTTACACACACGGACTAGTAGATAGGCAGGGCCGGTTCTGGATCAATTAGTATTAGTGAGTATCTGTGTGTGTCACCGTGTGTATCCGTGTGAAGCTGACATGGAGGCCGTTCTGCAAAGCTTCTAGGACATTCTCGGAAGATCCTGGAGCTTCTAGAACATTCTCGAAGGTCATGATAACGTCACAGAATAATATTGCGTAATTGTAAGAGCCGAATTGATGTCAACAAGTTCAAGGTTATTACAAGAAAAACAAGAATGATTTATTGCTTCCTTATAGATGAAACATTCATTTTTAATGCGCAAATATGCAGGCGTATACAATGTGAAATTTGATGTGACATCCTGTTTTCGTCTATATGAATTTGATTTATTCTCACGGATCAGGTTGTATCCGATAGCTACTGCAGTTTAAGAATTGTAAGAGCCGAATTCATGTAAAAACACGTTCAAGGTTATAACGCGAAAAACAAGGATGATTTGTTGCTTCCTTATAGATAAAATATTCATTTAATGTACAAAATATTCTAGAATATTCTTGATGGCATCATGAAAATTATACGGCGCAATTTCTGGAGAGAATTTCTTTCGTCAACAGCTTGAAGGTTATTGTAACGACGCATCACATTTTGCTTTGCAAAAATTATATCCCGAACGTGTCGATTATAGTGTAGAACGTTCTAAATATTGTTGCATCATAGTAGATGAGTAGGCTGCGTTCTAATTCAAAATTCCTACCTTACCGACATCGAGAAGATTCTAGCTGTAGTGGTTCGTGTCCGTGCTAAATTTTTCTTAAATGTGGTTCATGTCCGTGCTAAGCTTCTAGAACATGCTCGGGGGTCCTGATGACGTCATCATGCATTCCTACTTTACGGACATCGAGAACATTCTGCAGCTGTCGTCAGAAAATAATATTGCGCAATTCTGAATTCATACGGCTTCAAGGTTACTTCTTATCTCAAGAATGTCGCATAAATACTTTCAAGGTTATATTTGCCTTTGTCCTGGCAATGTCTACTGCGTAATATAGTTATTGCAAGAAAAACAAGGATGATTTATCGCGTTTCTAACTCAAAAAGTAAGACGGAGTCTGGATTTTGCGTTGCAAAAAAAATTATATCCCAAACTTGTCGATTATAGTGTAGAACGTTCTAGAAGATTGTTGTATCACATGATGCAATATTGTGCAATGTTGAGAAACGAATTTTACGTGTTTCTACGTATAAAACATTGTTGCATCATATTATGCAATATTGTGCAATGTCGCAAAACGAATGTTGCGTGTTTCTAGATGTAGAACATTGTTGCATCATATGATGCAATATTGCGCAATGTCAGGAAAATGAATGTTACGTATTTCTACGTGTAGAACATTGTTGCATCATATTATGCAATAGTGTGCAATGACACGAAACAAATTTTACGTGTTTCTACGTATAAAACATTGTTGCATCATATGATGCAATAGTGTGCAATGACACGAAACGAATTTTACGTGTTTCTACGTATAGAACATTGTTGCATCATATGATGCAATAGTGTGCAATGACACGAAACGAATTTTACGTGTTTCTACGTATATAACATTGTTGCACCATATGACGCAATATTGCGCAATGTCGCGAAACGAATTTTACGTGTTTCTACGTATAGAACATTGTTGCATCATATGATGCAATAGTGTGCAATGACACGAAACGAATTTTACGTGTTTCTACGTATAGAACATTGTTGCATCATATGATGCAATATTGTGCAAGTTCACGAAATCGAATTTCACGTGTTTTCTAGATGTAGAACGTTCTAGAACATTGTTGCATCACATGATGCAATATTGCACAATTTCGAGAAATGACTTTTACGTGTTTCCACGTGAATCGATTATAATGTAGAACTTTCTAGAACAATGTTGCATCATATAATACTGTGCAATTTGGGAAACGAATTTTACGTATTTCTAGGTGTATCGATTATAACGCTTCTTCATGTCATACAATACAACAACAATACTTGCGATGAGGTCACATGCCTTTTTTATTTACAGATATATGCTTCTTTTTCAGCACCTTTTTCATCTCTTATTTAGAAAGGTCAGTTTTGCCTATTACATGTTGAAGTTTTAAAATATAAAAAAAGCTAAATAAAAAATAAATATAATAAAATATTTCAAAATTGCAATCACCCACTAAAGCTACTGTATTAGTAGATGAGTAAGGCTGGGTTCTGACCTAAAAAGTAAGACGGAGTCTGAATGCGCATTATAAGACGGACTCTGGATCTCACTTTTGAGTCACTTTTACAAGATGGACTCTGGATATATTTTGCTTCCCTATAGATAAACATTCATTTAATATGCAAACGATGCAGGTGTACAGGTGAAATTTGATATGGAGGGCTATGTATGACATCCTGTTTTGTCTATATAAATTTGATTTATTGCCTCCTTATAGATAATACTTTTAACTAAAAATTCCTACCTTTATTTATTTAGTGCACATTCAACTCGTGAAGAACATTCTGCAGTTAAAGTGGTTCATGTCCGTGCTCAGATTCTAGAATATTTTGATGATGTCATCCTGAATTTCTACCTTACCGACATTGATACAAGAGGGCTACTGAGCCAAATCTATGTATTTAGATACAAGAGGAAGATGCATCTCTACTTTACCGGCGCATCAAGTCCATTTCACAGATGGCACAGCATAATAATATTGCGCAATTGCAAGTGTCAAATTTGTCTGAGAACCTTTTCTACACGTTTCTAGAAAAAAAAGTTTAAAAATATTCCACATGTAGTTTAATAATAATAATTCATAATTATTAAAAGAACGGTGGTTTGTTCGATAATGGCTTTCAGTGAAAATTGTTTGATCAATGGAATAACATTCATATTTAAAAATGTTGAGGATATGAAAGGAAGATTAATAGCAGCGATGATAATACGTATATATTGCTTTTCACGAATTAAAAAAGGAGCTCATTTTAAAAATATTTTACTCTTATTATATCACACGTAAA
>CAKNYM010049147.1:117526-147535 GCA_932195095.1 Andricus curvator
TTTACGTGTGATATAATAAGAGTAAAATATTTTTAAAATGAGCTCCTCCTTTTTTAATTCGTGAAAAGCAATATATACGTATTATCATCGCTGCTATTAATCTTCCTTTCATATCCACAACATTTTTAAATATGAATGTTATTCCATTGATCAAACAATTTTCACTGAAAGCCATTATCGAACAAACCACCGTTCTTTTAATAATTATGCATTATTATTATTAAACTACATGTACAATATTTTAAAACTTGTTTTCTAGAAACGTGTAGAAAAGCTTCTCAGACAAATTTGACACTTGCAATTGCGCAATATTATTATTTTGTGACATCTGTGAAATGGACTTGATGCCGGTAAAGTAGAGATGCATCTTCCACTTGTATCTAAATACATCGATTTGGCTCAGCAGCCTTCTTGTATCAATGTCGGTAAGGTAGAAATTCAGGATGACATCATCAAAATATTCTAAAATCGCAGCACGGACATGAACCACTTTAACTGTAGAATGTTCTCTAATAATATATCTGTCACTTTATCCTAAAGTTCCAGAAGTTTTCTAGACTGCAGAATGTTCTTCACGAGTTGAATGTGCACTAAATAAATAAAGGCCGGAATTTTTAGTTAAAAGTAATATCTATAAGGAGGCAATAAATCAAATTTATATAGACAAAACATGAGGTCATACATAGCCCTCCATATCAAATTTCACCTGTACACCTGCATCTTTTGCATATTAGATGAATGTTTATCTATAGGGAAGCAAAATATAAACTTAAAAGTATTTACATGAATTGTTCAATTGAGATAAGAAATAACCTCGACGCTGTTTACATGAATTCGGTTCTTATAATTGTGCAATATTATTATATGATGTCATCAGGATCCTCCGAGAATACATACATATCCAGAGTCCTTCTTGTAAAAGTGACTCAAAAGTGAGATCCAGAGTCCGTCTTATAATGCGCATTCAGACTCCGTCTTACTTTTTAGGTCAGAACTCAGCCTTACTCATCTACTAATACAGTAGCTTTAGTGGGTGATTGCAATTTTGAAATATTTTATTATATTTATTTTTTATTTAGCTTTTTTTTATATATTAAAACTTCAACATGTAATAGGCAAAACTGACATTTCTAAATGAAAGATGAAAAAGGTGCTGAAAAACAAGCATATATCTATGAATAAAAAAGGCATGTGACCTCATCTCAAGTGTTGTTGTTGTATTGTATGACATGAATAAGCGTTATAATCGATACACTTAGAAACACGTAAAATTGGTTTCCCAAATTGCACAGTATTATATGATGCAACATTGTCCTAGAAAGTTCTACATTATAATCGATTCACCTGAAACACGTGAAATTCATTTCTCGAAATTGTGCAATATTGCATCATGCGATGCAACAATTTTCTAGAACGTTCTACATCTAGAAAACACGTGAAATTCGATTTCGTGAAATTGCACAATATTGCATCATATGATGCAACAATGTTCTATACGTAGAAACACGTAAAATTCGTTTCGTGTCATTGCACACTATTTCATCATATGATGCAACAATGTTCTATACGTAGAAACACGTAAAATTCGTTTCGTGTAATTGCACACTATTGCATCATATGATGCAACAATGTTCTATACGTAGAAACACGTAAAATTTATTTCGTGTCATTGCGCACTATTGCATCATATGATGCAACAATGTTTCATACGTAGAAACACGTAACATTCATTTCGTGTCATTGCACATTATTGCATCATATGATGCAACAATGTTCTATACGTAGAAACATGTAACATTCATTTTCGTGACATTGCGCAATATTGCATCATATGATGCAACAATGTTCTACGTCTAGAAACACGAAAAATTCGTTTCGCGACATTGCACGATATTGCATCATATGATGCAACAATGTTTTATACGTAGAAACACGTAAAATTCGTTTCTCAACATTGCACAATATTGCATCATGTGATACAACAATCTTCTAGAACGTTCTACACTATAATCGACACGTTTGGGATATAACTTTTTTTGCAACGCAAAATCCAGACTCCGTCTTACTTTTTGAGTTAGAAACGCGATAAATCATCCTTGTTTTTCTTGCAATAACTATATTACGCAGTAGAAATTGCCAAGACAAAGCAAAATATAACCTTGAAAGTATTTACGCGACATTCTTGAGATAAGAAGTAACCTTGAAGCTGTATGAATGCAGAATTGCGCAATATTATTTTCTGACGACAGCTGCAGAATGTTCTCGATGTCGGTAAAGTAGGAATGCATGATGACGCCATGAGGACCCCCGAGAATGTTCTAGAAGCTTAGCACGGACATGAACCACTTTCAAGAAAAATTTATCACGGACACAAACCACTACAGTTAGAATCTTCTCGATGTCGGTAAGGTAGGAATCTTGAGTTAGAACGCAGCCTCCTCATCTACTATGATTCAACAATCTTCTAGAACGTTCTACACTATAATCGACACGTTCGGGATATAATTTTTGCAACGCAAAATGTGATGCGTCGTTACAATAACCTTGAAGCTGTTGCCGAAAGAAATTCTTTCCAGAAATTGCGCAGTATAATTTTCATGATGACATCAAGAATATTATAGAATATTTTGTACATTAAATGAATGTTTTATCTATAAGGAAGCAACAAATCATCCTTGTTTTTCTGCTTATAACCTTGAACGTGTTTTTACATGAATTCGGCTCTTACAATTCTTAAAGTGCAGTAGCTATCGGATACAACCTGATCCGTGAGAATAAATCAAATTCATATAGACGAAAACAGGATGGCACATCAAATTTCACATATATACGCCTGCATATTTGCGCATTAAAAATGAATGTTTTATCTATAAGGAAGCAATAAATCATTCTTGTTTTTCTTGTAATAACCTTGAACCTGTTGACATCAATTCGACTCTTACAATTACGCAATATTATTCTGTGACGTCATCATGACCTTCGAGAATGTTCTAGAAGCTCCAGGATCCTCCGAGAATGTCCTAGAAGCTTTGCAGAACGGCCTCCATGTCAGCCTCACACGGTTACACACGGCCACACTCAAGCATGCTCAGATGCTCACACGGATATACACGGAGACACCACACACGAACAGATACTCACTAATGCTAATTGATCGAGAACCGGCTCAGCCTATCTTCTCGGACTTTTTTTGAAAATTGTATTTTCGAGCTTCTGGGATCGAATTATATCGAAATATGTCCTAAAATTTTATTTCAAAATTGAGGTCATTACAAGCCTCCTTCTACGAGGAAGCAATGGTCTAAAACCTTCCCTATTTTAGAAAATTAATTTTGGATCCGCAAAAATAGATCATTTTGTTCTGAAGTTGATAATCAGAATAAGACCTTGGATACTAATGGGCCCAAGTGGAGAACCATACATAACAATTTTGTGAGGCTCTTCACTTGGGGTGATCGCTAGAGAGATTGATCAGAAACCTGGGTCGGAGCAGTGTTGCGGAATGAACGTGTCATTTAAATAAATAGCACGAGAATTCCAGATCAATCTAAAATATATATACCTAACACTTATATACCTATCTACCTCATACCTATATACCTACCTACCTTATACCTATATACCCATATACACACTACTATTTTCCAACCGAGCAAGTCACGCCTACCCCGAAAGGGAAATGGCTTAATGGTATAATAATATGCAACGGTATGGTATCCCGGGTTTTGCTGTGAATAAAAATTATAACTTTTTTTAAATAATAGGATTTTTCAAAATCCCATTTTAAAATACCTAAAAGGCCAGACCAGCATTTGGCAGCTTTGAAATTTGGGGAGTTTAAAATAAAACTTTCTGTTGGAGGATGGTAGGTCGCTGTAGTTTGTAAACCTTTGAGGTTTGATCCATGGGCCATTTCTGTAAAGCCCAAGCATCCTATGAACTGAATATATAAGGTGCTAATTAATTATGTGAGAAAATAAAAACTTTTTATAATATTGATTATTATTATTAATTAATTAAATTACCCTGACGTCAAAGAACTTTTGTGCTAGTTCTCGATGGTGTTCGGTACCCAAATCTAGAATTCCTTCAGCTATAGTACTTTGACCTATTCTTCTCAATGGTCCGATTGAAGGATCATAAAGTCTTAACCAGTGGGACCAAGCACCAAATATATCGCCCTAATGAAAAATATTTGCAGTAAATTACAAGAATTCACAAGAATTATGATATTTTTAATTTTCCAATATAGGCGCCCGAAATTAAATAAATTGTTCAAAAACGTCGAAACCTAAAAAAAAAAGGTTTCTGGGTGATCTTAGGTCTGGGGAAACCTGGAAATCAGAGAAAAATTAGGAAATTCTATTGTTCTGAAAAAGTCACGAATTTTTATAAGAATCTTGCAAAAGTCCAGGAATTTCTGTAAGAGGCACTTTAAATAACTGTCACGGATAATAAATTTGTCATTTGTAAATTTGAAATTGTTCTATTCCGTTTATAAAAGATTCTATGTTAAGAACATATTTCTGTTTTTTGCAGTTGCTTTCCCTGATGATTATATTTTTAGTTAAAAAGTTTATTATCAGCTTGAAAATTCCACAATTTTGTTAAAAAGTCATCCTTTTTGGTTGAAAATTCAACTGTTTTTTGGAAAATTAATCTTTTTGGTTTAAAAATTCATTTAGTCCAGTAGAAATTTAATCTTTTTTGGCTGAAAATGCAGCTGTTTGTTTGAAAATTAATCTTTTTTGGTTGATGATTCAACTATTTTGTTAAGAGATCGTCTTATTTGGTTGAAATAATATCTGCTATTACAGTATTCGTTGAAAATTCATTTTTTGTTGTTGAAATTTGAACCAATTGGTTGAAGGTCGAGAACCTTTGTTAAAAAATAATTTTTTTGTTGAAGATTCATCATTTTAGTTGAAAATTCATCTCTTTGGTTTAAACGTTTAAAATTGAACTATTTTGTTGAAAATTCGTTTTTTTTTAAATATTTTTTTAAGCTGAAAATGTAACTTTTTCTTTTTTGTTTTTTTTTTGAAGATTCATATTTTTGGATTCAGAATTCAACTATTTTACATAAAATTTGTCTTTTGGCTTGGATGTGTGATAATTTAAATAAACTTTTTTTTCTTTCTTGACTGAAAAATCTGTATTTGTTGAAAATGTGTTATTTTGGTTGGAAAATTCATCATTTTAGTTGAAAATTCGTCTCGTTGGTTGTAAAAGAAACTATAAATATTTTGATGAAAATTTGTTTTTTTTTTGTTGAAAATTAATTTTTTTAATAAAAATTTAACTTCACCATTTTTTATTGAAAAATGATATTTTTAGTTGAAAATTCTACTATTTGTTCAAAAATTTAATTTTTATTTTGAAATTTCAACTCTTTGGTTAAAAATTGAACAATTTTGTTAAAAATTAGTTTTTTTTGTTGCATTGTCAACGATTACATTTTTGGTTGAGAACTCATCTTTAGGATGAAAATTCAACTGCATCCTAAGAAATTCGTTTTTTTGGCTTGAAAATGTCACTTTTTGATTAAAAATTCAAGGTTTTAATTAAGGTTTAATCTTCTTTTATTAAAAATTCGAAAATTTGAAAATTCATCTTTGTATGTTGAAAATTCAACTATTTTCTTGAAATTTCGTCTATCTTGCTTTACAGTGTTGAACTATTTGATTGTAAATGAAACTGTTTGGTTAAAAATTAATTTTATTGTTGTTGAAAATTCTACTATTTGGTTAAAAATGCTTCTTTTTTTTGTTTGTTAATTTTTATTATTTTTTGTTTGAAACGTGGACTACTTGGTTACTCATTCATTTTTGTATATAGAAAATTCTAGTATTTGGTTAAAAATTAAACTATTTTGTTGAAAATTCCATTATTTCGTTAAAAATTCAAGTACTTTGTTAAAAATTCATCTTTTGTTGTTGAAAATTCAATTGTTTCGTTAAGCATTCATCTATTTGGACAGACGATTCGTCTTCTCAAGAATTCATTTACATATTTGGTAACAAAAACTTTATTCAAAATTTAACTATTTTGTTAAAAAGACATCTTTTTTTGTCGAAAATGCAATTGTTTTCTTAAAAATTCGTCCTTCCGGATTGAAAATTCATCTTTCATAGCAGAAAAATCATCTTTTTTTGGTTGAAATAAATCAGTCAGGGAAAAGTCAGGGAATTTTGAAAATTAATAAGGTTTTCGGCCACCCTGAATTTTATTTTCAGAAAATTAAGTCTCATATAATTTTTTTCAGAATACCCAACAATCATTTTCCAGGGGGATCAAAACAAAAAAGTGATTATTTTTAACTACCTCAATTTTGGAAAGTGCGTTTAATTGTCGATAACATCTCCTACGAGTTTCATCTAAAGATAATGATTCTTTTGGATGTTGAAACTCTAGATTACTTTTTATAAACTTCCATAGTTTTTCCTGAAATTTGTATTAAAATTTTATTATTTATACAAACCAATAATTATAATTTACGTTATTTAAAATCGAAGCAAAAATTCGTATTTGTGAAATTGGCATTGGATATGTATATTAGGGTGCCTCATGAAATCCTTTTTTTCGCATTTATAAAACCTTGAATCGGAAATATCTTCTTTTTTTTTGTTCGGTGAGAAAATAATCTCCTATTTTTTGACAGATTTTTAAAACAAATTTTATAAGTCGCTATGGGGAACAAAAATTGTTCAATATTTGTCTTACAATTAAAAAATATCTTTTTCAAAGAATTAAAAAAATCTATAAATTCTTATAAAAAGAAAGACTGTGGTACTTTTTTTATTTATTTGAAAAATAAAACATTTTTGACTCAAGAACTAAAATATAAGAAAGTTTTTACAGTAATAGCGTTTAATACATAATTTACTCGAAATTTCGAAAAAAACTTTTAAGAATTTTAAAAGATCTTAAGAGAATAAAATTTTTTTTATGGTTCTTGAGAAAATCTCAAATTATTTTTTATTTGGAAAAATTAATTTTGGGAAAAAATTGAAATTTTTTCCAATTTTCTCTTGAATTAATCTTCTCTTTTCAAATGATTTCCTAAAATTTCGAAAAATAATGTCGAACATTTTAGGGATAATTCGAGTAAGTTCAAGAGATATTTAGAAGTTTTAAAAAAATTCAAAAATAATTTTAAACCTAACTTTTTTGAATTTTGAAGGTTTCAAGAGAATACAAAAATTTCCCTAAGATTCCGGGGAAAATTTTTTATGATTTTTTATTTTGAAAATTTAATTTTTATAGATTATTTAGAAAAATTTTTAGGCATTACAAAAGATTTCTCGAATTGTCAAAAAGGAATCTGGAAAAATTCGAATAATTGCAAAACATATTTAAGAATTTTAGTAGTTTTGAAAATATTAAAAATATTGTAAAACTCGAAAAGATTTCCGAAAATTTATGAAATATTTTTTAATCCTAGGAAAATTATACTTATACAACCTTAAAAACACATAAGCAAATAAATTTAAAAAATGAATAATTCGAAATTTGTATTTTTTAATAAAAATAATTTTTCCCTTTAAATTATAATTTGGTTAAATTTTTTCTTTACTAAAAAATCTTTTTTTTTATTGAAACTTTCGGAAAATTCAACTATTTTGTTGAAATTTTGTGTTTTTAGTTTCACATTTTTTGGTTAAAAATGCAACTGTTTGGTTGAAAATTAATCTTTTTTGGTTGAGGATTCAACTATTCTGTTAAAAAATCGTCTTTTTAGATAAATTAAATTGTTTTTTTATTTATAATAAAAATCTTTTTTGTTGAAATATCAGCTATCACATTTTTCGTTGAGGATTCATCTTTTTTGGTTGAAAGTGAACTATTTAGATTTAAATTAACTTTTTTGTTGAAATTTTTATTTGAGATACCAGGAATCTTCTGAAATCTTTTTGCTTTTTTTCAATAATTTCAGTAAAACTATATTTATATAACCATCAAAACAAATAAAATTGAAAAAATTAGTTATTTGAAATTTTTATTTCGTATTTTCATTTAAAAAAAAAAAGAAATTTCTGATGCAAGGGTTGAGAAAATCTATAAGAAAAGGATTTCATGAGGGATCCTGATGGATATATTGAGAAAAGCGTTCTATAAAAATAATTACTATTCAATTTACCTGTGATTTTATGCAGTCTTCGCCCTCTAAATTCAATTTAAGCAATTTCCAATCAAAACTAGCCCGTTTTCTATAAACATCTAGGGGCCCGTTTGATAAATCTCCTATAAAATTCATTTTAATTTATTTTGTTTATTCCCGCGAAAGTATAGAAACTATAATAATATTTCAAATGCTTTTCTAGGTCTTTTGATATTTTTCATCGGTATTGTACTTTATATCTGAGCTTCTATGAGACGCTAAATATTTGCACTGATTGACCTGGAATGCTGGTTTTATCTGAGACAATATGCTGCAAATTAACAGACAATAAAATAAGGTTACGATCTTGAAGATAGTACAGCTTTAATTTTATTTAAAAAAAATTAGTATGCTGAAATTTAATTCAAAAATAAAGTTATTATTTTCGAAATTTAAAGAATCCTAATGAAACTTAATTGGGAATTAAAAATATTGCAATTTCATAACAAAAACGGTATTTTTAAATTGGTAAAATTATAATGATGACTAATAATATTTCTACTTACCATTGATCAGATCGATACAAAATTTGTAATTTCACAAGTACTTTCAGAGAACAAAAGTGATTATTCTATTTTGTATATCTTCTTATCACAGCCTATATAAGGCTGTTGATAAGACTTGAAGATCGAGATATAAAAAGCAAGCGACGTGATGTGATTATATGATAAATTTTTTCACTCTATAATAAATAAATTTTTTCATATTATTAAAACATTTTTAATTACACTGGAACCTGGAATTAGGAACCTTGGGTTTACGATATTCCTAGAACTGATGGCCCCGCAGTTTCGTAGTGAAAGAGGAGCCGCGGAGTCGAGAGAGGCTTGCTCAGCCATGTGTGACGAACAGCAGCGTAGCGACAAAGGGGGAAGTGCACGGGTACTCACGCGCATCTGGTGCGTAATATTATGCATTCCAATTGGAAATGGTTCACACGGCCCTGACTGTTCACGTTTGGATTCCCTGGTCTTAAGATCAAGGCCAGAGCAGGCCATGCTCAAAACCGTTCTTCATTCCAGGTTCCAGTGTATTAGTGTATTAGTGCCATAAAATGCGGGCTAAGCGGCTTGAAGTGTGGGCGACTTTACCCCAAAATGCGGGGTAAATACTCGTCAAAAAGTTTTAAAAAAAAACAGTGTTGCTACAGGCCCAAGAATTTCAGAAAATCAGAGAAAGAAAATGTAAAACTGGTCAGGAAATGTCAGGTGATTGAAAACTGGTTAGAGAAAGTCTGGGAATGTCTGGGAAAGCATAACAGAGGCAGGGAATTTTCAATAAACTGAAGTTGAAGTTTATTTGATCATTTTTGTTGTGAAAATAGAAAATTTTTGTTGAAAAGTCTATCTTATTGGTTTAAAAATCGTCTTTTTGGGTTGAAAATTCATTCTTTTTTTAAATGGTTGAAATTTAAGGATTATGGTACCTACATTCATTTTCCTTAAAAGAATGTATTCCCTATTATTTTCCTATTTTTGTATAAAAAAATATGACCGCTGCGCAGGCACATTCTCATCGTGCGCGGCTCGCTTCACTCACAAGTTTGAGCGCGCCCGGGGCGTGCGACTGTTGGTTCTCACGCTTCGCGCTCGATAATATATTCACCTCGCGCTACGAGATCGGTCATTGTATTTCCGCCACATTGGTGCACAGACCCTTTAAGATTAAAGGTCAAAGCATCGACAACTGTAATTTGGTGATTGTGAATTCTCTTTTGTTAAAGCTCCTCCGGCTTTAAAGAACACATTCTCATTATGTATCTCGTGCTTCCAACTCGATCTTTTCCAAAATGTGAACTTTTCTTCATTATGTTCAACACTTTTATATCAAATGTATATTACATTTATTTATATACCTCGGTCTGGGATTGCTTATTCAGATATTGCAATATAGAGTATAAATTTTATTTATCGTGATTACTTTAATATTTGTTTCTTACTTTACATTAAAGGTTATTCTCAACTAGCCTGAAAAATGTATCATTTCAATTAATTTATATTATTACGATTCATAATATGCATTGGTATTGAAACAGACGTATTTTCATTGTCTTGTTTTTATTATAAAAAAAGTGCGCATCCTATAAAAAAACAATGCTGATTTATACATTTTATTGCATTTTGTTTCGTTTTTGCATAAATTTAATTTATTTTTGTTATGTTATTTTTTAAGATTTAAACAAAGAATACGCATCCTAGCGTAAAGTGGTTTTTAGTAAATTTGTAGATATAATTTAGGCGAAAATTTTTGTTAAATAAAATGTTATTGTAGCTTGTATCCTTTTTCCAAAAAGGTAATTTTTTTATTTTTACAACAAGAATTTATAAAAAAGTTGTAGATTTTTTTTGGTTGAACAACTTTTGTCTTTTCATTTTTTTTCGCCTCTTGTGTCGTTTTTCCAAAAGTTTAATTTTTTTATTTTCAATTTTGTTTTCTACGATTAAAAGAGAATCTACTTGTTCTATCTAAAAATTATCAATAACAAATTTGTAGATCCTTTTTGGGAGAACAACTTTTGTCTATTAATTTTTCTTCGTACCTTGTGCCGTTTTCCAAAAAAAAAATTTTTATCTTTAATGTTATTTTTTACGATTAAAACCAAAACTACGTATCATAGCAAAAAATTATTAATGACAAATTTGTAACTTTTCTTTGGATGAGCAAATTTTGTCAATTCATTTTTTTCTTGTTTGTGTCATTTGTCCGAAAATTAAATTTTTCATTTTTAATGTTTTTTTACGGATAAAACAAAAACCACGCATCCTATCAAAAAATAATTAATAACAAATTTGTAGCTCTTTTTTGGGTGAATAACTTTTGTCTCATTTTTTTTCGTAGCTTATGTCGTTTCTCCACAAATTTAATTTTTTTATATTTTCAATGCTGTTTTTTTACGAATTTAAACAAAAACTACGCGTCCTATCAAAAAGTGATTTTCAACAAATTTGTGGATCTTTTTTAAATGCACAATTTTTGTCTTCTAATCTTTTTTCGTATCTTGTATAGTTTGACTGCAAAATGGAATTTTTTATTTTTCATTATTTTTTTGTGCGTTAAAAAATTGAATTTTCGATTTTTCAAGAAAATTTGAAACGTTGTTATAACAATCTTGCAGGGTGTTCAAAGAGCAACGTTTTTCTCTACTACAAAGAACCGTAAATAGAATTTTAAAATTATAAAAAAAGTGGTCTCAAAAATTTTGAAAAAGGTCTAACTTTTTGAATTTTGATCCAAAATGGCTGGATAATGTACTTGACCTTCATTTGAACGCAGTCTAAGAGTACACCAAAGGACAATCAAAATCTGTGAATTCTTTCGAAATCAGAAAAAGTACATAATTTGGTTTCAATTAGAAAATTTATCGTCGTTGATAAGACGTATATTTTTCATTTGAATCGTGAAAAATGTTATTAAAAAATAAGTAATTGCATTTTGCGGTCAAACTATGCAAGATACGAAGAAAGTGGATAGATAAAAATTGTTCACCAATAAAGGGTCGAAAAATTGGTTATACACCAGAGACTCGATAGATGAACAATCTCGGGGGTTGCCTGAAAATAGCCTCGTTCATATAACGCGTACAGCGGAACGTAAACAGGCAGGGCCGCCTGAACCGTTTCCATAATATTGCGCAATCTACTTGACTGCGTAGTATAGTGCATGCGTCCCTTCAGAGGCGGAGTCGCAACCGTCTCTCGCCCTGCCCCCTGAGAAACTGTGGGGACCAGCAATTCTAGGAATTCATATAACGCGTCCGATCGCGCGTTCAAATAGCGAGTCTCTGGTGTAGATCATTTTTTGGTAGGACGCGTAGTTTTTGTTCAATTATAGAAAATAACATTAAAAATTACAAAAATGAAGTTGTCCAATCAAAAAAGATCTGCAAAAAGGATTTTTTATTGCATTCTCATATTTCCTTACAAGTTAGACCGTATTTCCTTCCACCACGATGGATGTTCAAAGTTCTTTGGATCTCTGAGAAGAATTTCCTCTAAATGTTTGTAAATCTGAAAATAAATATAAACAGTTTATCATTTGATGTAATATGTAAAAAAAATGTTTCATTGTTTGAATAATTTAAAAAAAATTCACCTCCCCATCAGACATTCCTAGAGGAGAATTAACAACAAAATCTGGAGGTGCGAGGACGTCAATCAAAGCCACAGCTTCATTTACCAAATCTTTGCATATTGAAATTATTCCGTTTTGAATTAGAAACTGGAGTTTTGAATTTTCAGATGCATATCCACCTACGTAAAAATCAGCCAGTCTTTTTTCAAGGGACGAGGCAGCAAATAATGCACACAATTTTGTTAAAATTTTACGTTCTGAGTCTTCAAAGACTCGATCTTCAATCCGAGTGATGAAAGTTTTAACCACTGCGTGCTGTGAATTTTTTAGTAGGATTCCGAAAATTAATTTTTTGTATAGTTTAAAATTTATGATAGCTTCTTTAAGTTCTAAATTTTATCACAAATTGATAGTATACCTCTGCATAAACCAAGGAAAGTGTTCGAGCGAAGTAGGTTTGAGAATTGTTTCTCGCTTCAAAAGAACTACTTCCGTTTTTCTTCATATTCTTCACATGATCGTAAGTTTTTTTTAGGTAATAACAAATTAGCCACTTGAGCATTAGCAGAAGATCTGTAATTTACTTCAAATGGGTTTATTTTAATACTAATTTTGAGTTTGAAATCTAAAATTTTCATTCTTGCTATCCTAATTAGGGACCGTACTTAAATTATGTAACAGATCAAAGGGGGAGGGTCGAGATATTTTGTTACGATTTGTTATGGAAGGGGGGGGGGTCCTTAATCTATGTACGTGATTTTTTGAAATTCGCAAATGAAACAAATAACTCGCAGTAATTGTACATAAATTTGATATGAATTTAATTTTACGCGCCAAAGAAACCTAGTGAGTGAAAAACGAACCTAGCCAACAACAATTTTTTTTAAAGTCACGCAATTTTATTGACTAGAGAAAAGTCAGGGATTTAGAAAAAATATCTTGTAAAATTGAGAGCATTTTTATAACTTGAAATAACTGTCAAGCAGAATAAATTTGGAATTTTTCAACTTTAATTTGAAGTTCTTCTATTCCTCTTATAAAGTATTCTAGGTTAAAAATATTACAAGTTTAAGATTCCGGTCTTTGATTATTAATGGTCTGGGAAAATGAATAATTGTTCAGGGAAAAATTAGGGAATTTTCAAAATGAAGTGTTGCCGTAACCGTGATATATAATATTCTTGTAATTTATTTGCCTTGTATTACTATTTCTTTTTGTTTTGCAGTGGCTTCCTCCTGAAGATTATATTTTTAGTTATAAGTTTTATTATTTGTATGAAAATTCAAAAATTTTTTTAAAAAGTTATCATTTTTGGTTAAAAATTCATCTATTTTCGTAGAAAATGTACTTTTTGATTAAAATTCATATTTTAGTGTTGAAAAGACAACTGAAATCTTTTTTGGATGAAAATTCAACTGTTTTGTTGAAAGTTCGTCTCTTTTGGTTGAAAATTCAAGTATCTTCGTAGAAAATTTACTTTTTGTTCAAAACTCATATTTTGATGTTAAAAAGTCAAACTCAAATCTTTTTTGGATGAAAATTCTAATTTTTTGAAATTTAACTTTTCGGTTCAAAAATTAGTCTACTTTTCTAGAAATTACATCTTTCTTGGATAAAAATGCTACTGCTTGTTTGAAAATTCAACTGTCCTGTTGAAAATTCTTCTTTTTGGGTCGAAAATGCAAGTAACTTCGTAGAAAATTTATTTCTGGTATAAAACTCATATTTTGATGTTGTAAAGTCAAACTCAAATCTTTTTTGTATGAAAATTCGAATTTTTTGAAATTTATCTTTTCGATTTAAAAATGTATAAAATTTGATTTTTTTAAATAAAAATGCAACTATTTGGTTGAAAAATGAACAATTTTGTTCAAAATTCATCCTTTTTGGTCAAAAATTCAACTGTTTTGTTGAAAATTCGACTTTTTGCTTTGAAAATTCAAGTATCTTCGTGAAAAATTTACTTCTTATTTAAAACTCATATTTTGATTTTAAAAAGTTAAACTCAAATATTTTTTGGATAAAAATTAAACTATTTTTTTTAAATTTGTCTCTTTAATTTAAAAATGAATCTACTTTTGTAGAAATTACATCTTTCTTGGAGAAAATGCTACTGTCCCAGGCGGAAATATTATATATAGTTTATATATAGTGTGAAGTATTATATATAATATTCATTTGTTTTATATAAAAAATGTATAAAACAAATGAATATTATATATAATACTTCACACTATATATAAACTATATATAATATTTCCGCCTGGGGTTTTGTTTGAAAATTCAACTGTCCTGTTGAAAATTCTTCTTTTTGAGTCGAAAATGCAAGTAACTTCGTAGAAAATTTATTTCTGGTATAAAACTCATATTTTGATGTTGAAAAGTCAAACTCAAATCTTTTTTGTATGAAAATTCAAATTTTTTGAAATTATTTTTTGGATTAAAAAATGTATAAAATTACATTTTTTTTTATAAAAGTGCAACTATTTGGTTGAAAAATTAACAATTTTGCTCAAAAGTAATCCTTTTTGGGTAAAAATTCAACTGTTTTGTTGAAAATTCGTCTTTTTATGTAGAAAATTCAAGTATCTTCGTAGAAAATTTACTTCTGGTCTGAAACTCATATTTTTATGTTGAAAAGACAAACTAAAATCTTTTTTGGATGAAATTTCAAATTTTTTGTTATTGAGTCCTTTTGATTCAAAAATTCATCTGTTTTAGTAGAATTTTTATCTTTCTGGAATAAAAATGCAACTGTTTGATTGAAAATTAATCTTCTTTGCTAGAGGATTTAACTATTTCGTTTGAAGATTTTGGTTGAACCACTTTGTTAAGAAATCATTTTTTAGTTAAAAATTCATCTGTTTGATTAAAATTTTAACTATTTTCTTAAAAACTGATCTTTGTTAATTCAAAATTCAACTGCGTGGGTAAAAGTTGAATTAATTTATTGAAAATTTGTTTTGCTAAAAATTCATATCTTTTGGTTGAAAATTCAATTTTTGTACAGAAACTTCGTCTTTTGGCTTGAAATTTCAACAATATAGGTGAACTTTTTTTTCTTTAATGACTGAAAAATCTTTATTTGTTGAAAATTCGTCTTTTTGGTGAAAAATTGGTTTAAAAATTAAATTCCATCTTTTTTTGTTACAATATCAAATAGCAAACTTTTATATTTCGAATGCATCTTATTAGGATGAAAATTTTAATTATTTTGTTGAAAATTCAATTATTTTATTAAAAAGTCATATTTTGTGTTATACAAGTTTTTTTTGTTCAAAATGTATAAATAAATTGGAAAATTTTAAATTTTTGTCTGAAATATTGTTTTATTCCATTTATAAAAGATCATATGTTAAAAATATTCCAATATTAAAATGCTGGTCTTTTAATGTTATTTTTCCAAGGAAAAATCAGGGAATTTTGAAAGTGAATTTTTCACCCTGCAAAGCATGTATTATCTTAAATGTGAAAAACTTCCATTAATTTCGTCCCATATCTTATTATTTCTGGAAACCATCAATTACGTACAGTGACAGGGGAAGGGGGAAGAATTATTTTGTTAGAGTTTGTTAAAGGGTGGGGGGGGGATCTTGGAGAGGGCCTATAAACCATTACATTTCGCCACGCATCCGAAATACGTTTACGAGGATGCATTGTTTAATGTAATATTCGAACCACGTAATCTTAAGGAAATGTTACTCGCGCGACCGAAACGATTTTTTCAAAAAATGTTCTTGTTTTTTGTTTGTAATTGTAAATTGGGCGTCTTTTTGCGCATGTAAAATAAAACGCGCTAGCTAACACTGTATGCCGGGCTGCAGTCACCCGGTTAGTTTCAAGTTGCATAAATTATAATAATATAATAATATAATTATCATTATAATATATATATATATATATATATATATCATTATAATATAATAATATTTTACCATTGTATTACATTATATTGTGTGTGTGTGTGTGTGTGTGTGTGTGTGTGTGTGTGTGTGTGTGAGCAGCCTGACATACAGTGTTAGCTGGCGCACTGCATTTTACAGACGCAAAAAGACACCCAATTGAAAAAAAAATAAAAATACACGAACATTTTTCGAAATAATCGCTTTGGTCTCGCGAGTAAAATTGCCTTTAGATTATGTGGTTTCAATATTACATTAAAAAAAGCATCCTCGTAGAGGTATTTTGGATGTGGCGAAAACCCGAGTCGTTTTAATCCCCTTAAGTACGGCCCCTTACGGTCAAGTTTGAAAGTCTCCTCGACTGTAGAAAAATGAAACTTGAGAGAGAGAATGTATTCAGAATTTGGTACAAATTCTGCAGTTTCAAAGGGAGATGCAATCCCTTTTCCGTTTTGAAAATTCTCATATTGGTTCAGAAGCCAGTGGCTCGCTTGTTGAATCAAAACTGTATTTTCTCCGTCATAAGTTATAGCTGCATCATTTGCTGCTCTTATTTCTCCAAAACGGGATGCTGAAAAAGTTTCAAAAGTGAAGAAATTACTAAAAGAATCTCAATATATTTTTTAATGAATTTACTAGTTGACGCCGTTTATTTAATAAAGTGATTTGTGGAACCTTTTAGGTATCCGTGACCAGCACAAGCTTCTCTACAATCTTGAATAATATTTTGGGTAGTCCAAGTCGAAAGAGGTTTTATTGCTGATGATAATGCATGCATTTCCAAATTTTTGGCAGTCAGGATTTTTTGGTCTTTTGATTTTTTCGATTCTGTTCCTTCCATTCTGAGAAGATTGTATCCAAATATTGTCCAGGCATACAAAGCTGCCAAATGAGGAAAGAGTCGAGTTTGCTGCAATTTTTATCATTTTTTTTAAGTAGCTCAGAGATAATCTTATAAAAGAAACTCAAAAGCGGATTTCAAAAATACCTGTACTTGATATTCTATAACTGGCCATTCTTCTTTTTCAGGTGGTCCAAATTGTTTTCTGCATGCGCAATACCGAATCGCTATAGTTAAAGCAAGTCTCGAAAACATTGTGGAATGAATTGCAACTCCTATTCTACAGCTAACAAATATACTTGAAAATTTTCCTAAAAAGAATTTAAAAAGAGAATTTATATTTTGAAATATAATTATGGAAAGACAGGGCTGCCACACGGTCACTTAAAAATCTTTCAGTCACTGAAGTATCTTTCAGTCACTTTTTAATCGCGTTTTTAAGAAAAAGTCACTACAATCACTATTTTAAAGAAAAGGGCCATTTGAGTTCGTCAAATTTTATATTTTATCTAAAAAAAAGAAATGAAAATTTAATTAATCTATCTATGAAATCTGTAGTAGTCTATGGTATGAAGATGCTATTCAATATCAGACTTCACACTCTTTCCTCTCGTCTCCACTTTTTTAAAAAGAATTCCTTTTTTTTCCTATTGTGAAAATTTATCTTTTTGGGTGGAAATTTAATATTTTTAGGTTTAAAATTTTACTCTTCATTTGAATATGTGGTTTTTATTGTTCGAAAATTAACTCTTATGTTGAAAATTCATATCTCTTCGGATGAAAATTTAATCTGTTTTGGTTAAAAATTCAACTGGTTCGTTGATTCATATCTTTGGCTGAAAACTGAAATCTTTTGTTGAAAATTAATTTTTTACCTAAAAATATAACTATTTATTCCCTTTTCTAGTGAAAATTTATCTTTTATTAGTAAAAACATCAATTATTTCGTTGAAAATTCATGTATTTTATTGAAATCTTTTTTATAGAAAATTTATCTTCTTGGTTGATACTGAATTCTTTTGGTTAAAAATTCATCTTTTTTGGTAGAAGTTTCATCTTTTTTAGTTGATAATGCAACTGTTTGGTAAAAAAAAATCGTTTTTGGTTGTGGATTCAACTATTTTATTGAGTATTTGTCTTTTTTGGTTGAAATAATAATTATTACATTTTTTATCGAGAATTCATTATTTTTTGTTGCAAAATCAATTACTTGGTTGAAAGTTGAACTGCCTTGGTAAAAACAAATTTTTTGGTTGAAGATTCATCATTTTCGATTGAAAATGTATCTTTTCTTAATATGAAATTCAACTATTTGGTTGAAAATTCATGTATTTTGTTGAAAATTGGTCTTTTTGGTAAACAAATTTATCTTCTTGGTTGAAAATGAATATTTTGGGTTAAAAATTCATCTATGTTATTGAAAATTCATCACTTTTGGTAGAAATTTTCTTTTTTCATTGGTTAAAAATGCAACTGTTTGGTTGAAAATTAGTAATCTGTTTTGGTTGAGGATTCAAATATTTAGTATCATATATTTATCAGGATTGAAAGAGAAAGTTTTTCGAAAACATTTGACTTTTTGCTTCAAAACTCAACACATTTGATAAAAATGTATCTCTTTTGGTATAAAATTATTATTTTTTAGTTGAAAATTCAACACTTTTGTTAAAAATTTAGCTTTCTTCGTTGAAAATCAACTTTTGTGCTAAACATTCTCTTTTCTGGAAAAAAATTCATCTTTTTTAGTTAAATATGCAATTTCTTGGTTAACAATTAATAATCTGTTTTGGTTGAGGATTACACTATTTTGTTAAGAATTCTATCCTTTTTTTTGAAGATTGAATCGTTTTAGTTAGAATTTTTTATGGTTGAAAATTTAACTACTTTGTTGAAAATTAGTTTTCTTTTTGTTGAAAAAATTATCAACTATTTGGTTGAAGATTCAACTATTTGATTAAAATATGATTTTTTTAGATGAAACATTATTTATTTTGTTACAAATTTGTCTTTTGTGGTAGAGGATTTATCTTGGTTGAAAAATGTTTTTGGTTAAAAAATCATCTTTTTTGGTTACATATGCAACTATTAAATTGAAAATTAATCATCTGTTTTGGTTGAGGATTCATCTATTTTGATGAATATTCGTCTTTTTTGGTTGAAATATTAACTATTACATTTCTTGCCGGGAATTCATAATTTTTTGTTGAAAATTCAATTACTTGGTTGAAAGTAGAACTACTTTGGTAAAAACAAATTTTTTGAATGAAAATTTATGACTGTAGTTGAAAATAGATCTCTTTGTTTGAAAATTTAATTATTTCGTTGAAAATTCTCATTTTTTATTTAAAATTAATGCTTTTATCTGAAAATTTAACTATTCCATTTTTAGTTTAAAATTGACACTGTAGTCACTTTTAGTTACTTTTTAGCTGAAATTAGTCAATTTTTTCAACTACATTAGCCTGTGGCAGCCCTGTAGAAACTATAAAAAATTCATACCAAAACTCTGGCTTGGATTTTTCATAATCGAAATATATTTTCCATCCTTCGTTACATCTGCATTTCGATTCAGAAGATTTCTTCGTGGAAGACAATAATTTTTAAAGATCAGAAAACCATTGTCAACTCCATTGAGACCAATTTTTTCACCCAAGTCTCCAACAATTACATCTGGCAGGGGTAGGTGTGTTTTGGGATTTCGAATTGGAACAATAAATGGATGCAGACCATGATTTACATTATCTGGTGTAATTAATTGTGCATAAAGAAGAATATGCGTTGCTGCTTTGCCTATAAAGTTAAATATGATAGAAATTGTAAACAAATTCAAATCATAGATTTTTTAATCCTATTTCAAAATACCTAAAAGGCCAGACCAACATTTGGCAGCTTTGAAATTTGGGGAGTTTAAAATGAAACTTTCTGTTTGAGGCTTGTAGGTCGCTGTAGTTTGTAAACCTTTAAGGTTTGATCCATGGGCCATTTCTGTAAAGCCCAAGCATCCTATGAACTGAATATATAAGGTGCTAATTAATTATATCGGAATTAAAATTTTTAATCATTCTAATTATTATTATTCGTGGTGTCTACCAACCGAAAAAAGGGAAATAGCGAGGAATTAAAATAAAAGCAGGAAAACCCGGGAATACAGATTCGTTTCGGGATTCACATTAAGTTATGGAAAATGTTATATTTCTTAATTATCGTCATAACAAAAAAAAAATTAGAATGTTTATCCTTTTCTCAAAAAGTGTTAGGCCTTACTTAGGTTTTATTTTGAAGAATTCATTTTAAGATTTTGAGATTTAAACATATGTCTAAAAAGAATCTGAAAGATTTCAAGACAATTTTTTTTATTATAGAGGATTTTAAAATGTTTTAGGAAAAATGAATTATTTCAAGAGAAGTTTTGAAAAAATTCGAAAATAATTAAAATCTTGAGAAGATTTCAAAACATTTCAAACAATATGTTGATTTTTAACATTTCTAAACAGAATCTAAATAATTTGAAACTTGAAAATGTTTAAAAAATAAAAAATAAATAAAATTACATCAATTAAATAAAATTAATCGCTTTTCGGAACTTCATTCCCGAAATTTCGGTACACGTAGACGCTTCCATAAAAAATGTCCTAAGATTTCTTGAAAAATTTAAAATGATATTTTACTTTCAAGAATTTATTTGAAGACCAGACTTAAAAACATTTAAAAATATTTCAAACAATTTTTAACAAAATGTAAGTTTTTTACGATTTTTTAAACAATTTTGAAAGGTTTTAGAAAAAAAATTTTCCCTTGAGATTTTTGGGAAAATTTTAAATGATTTCTTATTTAAAAAATGAATTCTTGAAGAAAATTTTTACAGATTTCTAAAAATGTCAAAAAATGTGTGGTAGATTTTCAGTTAAAAATGCAATTGCTTGGTTGAAAATTAATCTGTTTTGGTTGAGGATGCAATTATTTTGTTTAAAATTCCCGTTTTTTGGTTGAATTCAACTGTAATTAGTTGAAAATTAATTTTTTGTTGAAAATTCATCTCTTTGGTAGAAAACTTAAATATTTTGTTGAAAATCTGATATTTTATTTTTGGTTGAAAATGCATCTTTTTTATTTGAAAATTCAAGTGTTTTGTTGAAAATTACTATTTTTTAGTAGAAAATTAATGTTCTGGGTTCAAAGTTCATCTTTTTGGTAAAAAATGCAATCACTTGGCTGAAAATTATATTTTTTTTAAATTAAACTTTGGTAGAAAATTGAACTATTTGGTTGACAATTAATTTTTTTTTTAAATTCATCTATTTTGTTGAAAATTCGTCTTTTTCGGTAAAAAATTATTCTTGATTAAAGATCCATGTCATAGTTTGAAAATTAAAATTTTTGGTTAATTTTTAATCTACTTTTTTGAAAATTAAACAATTTTGTTAGAAAGTATTCTTTATGGTTGAAAAGTTGACTATTTTGTTGGAATCTGTTTTGGTTGATGCATAAAGAATTACATTTTATTTGAAAATTTAACTCTTTTGGTTATAAAATAATTGTACGTTGTAGTAAATTCAACAATTTTGTAAAAAATATATTTTTTTGGTTGAAGCTTCTTCATTTTAATTGAAAATTAATTTTTACCTGAAAGTATGACTATTCCAGTTGAAGATTCATCATTGTAGTTGAAAAATCATATCTTTAGTTACAAATTTTGTTGAAAATTCATTTTTTCTATAAAAAAAATAATTTTTTAATGAAAAATTTAATTATTCCATTTCTGGTTTAAAATTGATCCTTTTCAGTTCAAATCTCAAACATTTGGTTGAAAATGTAGTTTTTTTAGTAAAAAATTAAACTACTTCGTTGAAAATTCGTTTTTTTTCGATAGAAAGTAAATCTTCTTGTTTGAAAATTCTACTATTTTGTTAAAAGTTCATCTATTTTATTGAAAATTCAACAATTTTGATAAAAAATTTATTCTCTTTGGTTGAAAATTCGCGTGAGTCTAGCGTAGATGGAGTAATCCACCATAATTTGATATAATTTAGAGTAATCCTATGCAATCTGGATTCATCTGAGATTATCCAGAGTAATTCTGTATACGGGTGTCCAAAAAGTAACGAAACACTTGAATAATTTTCCAGGTAAAATATTTTTCAAAAAGGTCAAGGTCATTCTTGTAGCTTTTAGCGAGGAATCCAGTGGTGAACTTGAGCTTTACTTTCAAGGTTATTTCAAGGTCAACTTTGTTTTTTTAAATGGGAACCCTTATTTTTGACAACGGCAATCGAAAGAGCGGAAAATTTTACATCCAAACATGTACTCAGGTCATGGGTCAAGGGTGACCTTGAACTTCAGCTGAAGGTTATAAGGCTTGACTCAGGTATGGGGCGGGTCCAATCTGTATTGCTGCGGCTCAGGTATTTACGAAAAACATCGAGGTCATTATTGAAGTCACTTTTAACGAGGAATCCAGTGGTGACCTTGAATTTGACCTTGAGCTTAACCTTAAAGGTTATTTCAAGGTCAACTTTGTTTTTTAAATTGTGAATCCCTATTTTTGACAGCGGCAATCGAAAGAGCGGGAAATTTTGCGTCCAAACATGTACTCAGGTCATAGATCAAGGATGACCTTGAACTTCAGCTGAAGGTTTTTAGGCTTCACCCAGGTATGGGTCGGGTCCAATCTGCACTGCTTCGGCTCAGGTGTTTACGTAAAAGGTCGAGGTCATTCTTGGAGTAACTTTTAACGAGGAATCCAGTTGTGACCTTAAATTTGACCTTGAAATTGACCTTCAAGGTCAGAAAAAATGTTAATTACAAAAATTAAAAAAAAAATTTTCATAAAATAATTGTAACAATTTTTACTGGACACCATAAATTACAAAAATATATTATTTTGTTTAGATATAATAAGATATCACAAAACCTAAAATTACACATGCGAAAACCTTATATATGTTAAATGCGTTTTATTCGTGCTTCTAGTAAAAGGAGATTTTATATTTAGAACCGAGAAAAATCAGAAAAAAACGGGAATTTGTTGTGCGAAAATTAGTAGACACCCTGTTATTATTAATTAATTTAATTACCCTGACGTCGAAGAACTTTTGTGCTAGTTCTCGATGGTGTTCGGTACCCAAATCTAGAATTCCTTCAGCTACAGTACCTTGACCTATTCTTCTCAATGGTCCGATTGAAGGATCATAAAGTCTTAACCAGTGAGACCAAGCACCAAATTTATCGCCCTAACAAGAAATATATACAGTTGATTACAAAAACTCACTGAAATTTTAATATTTTTAATTTTTAAATATGGGAGAACTAAAAAATACAGTTTTACTATCAGAAAATTTAGTGCGTCATCGAATTTTTGGGGCACCATTTCTAGCAACAATTTTTTCTGGGAAATAAAAACAAAGAAACCCAGGTAGCAAACGTGCGGGGCACGTTACTCGCACGGCATGCGAGGCACGCGGTGCGTGCTGGGTGCGAGGCATATGGGTCGCACTTTGTGAGGGGCACGTACTTGCGAGGCATATGCGGCGCACTTTGTGATAGGCACGATGTGCGGCGCATGTGTGTCGCACTTTGTGAGGGTCATTATATACATGATATATAAGTAATAAGCCCATTTTTTGATAATAGTAGTATAGTGAACTATTATTATTGTGACAACATTTTTAAAAATATTGATAATTATTATAATTAAAGATTGAATTAATTGACATTGTAAAAATTGTTTATTTACAAAAATTAAAACATTCCCGATTTTATAATAAGAATAAATTAGGAAATTAGTAAGAATTATTGAATGCATGGTTGTATAGTTTCAACGCACAATATGCATTTTATTTATTTTAAAACTATAATTTCCAACTTTAATCGACTATACAAATAATTTCAATTAGCCTTTTGTCAATTTGAATTTGAAATTAAGTAAATAAAAAAATGAAATTGTTGGTATAATTTCTACTTTACATATTTATTTATGTTTATAACTTCAATTTGTGCTTTTAATTCCAAGTTTAACATTAAATTGAGTTTAAAATGTAATTTAAAATCAATGTTTAAAAAATTTGTTCAGAAATTAAAAAAAGGCATCTCTAATTTTCAATCGTATTGTATTCATTTTTTATTATTTTGAAGTAGAAATAAGAAGAGCTATATTTAAAAACTGCGCGCATTAGCCGAATAATATACGGCGCAGACCCCGTGGCGCCGGTCGAACGGTAATCGCCCGACGCGCCGTAACAGCTGTTGTCGACGTCCGTTGTCGGTTTCGCACGGTTTCGTTTTGCGAGTTTTTAGCGAGAAAACGTGTCGGTTCTCGATCGCAAATTTTATTATTGCGATAGGATTTTTATGTGTAGTGACTCTCCGGCCCCCGTTCTTCTCGATTTGTGTCGAATCGTGCGCGTGTGTATTATTATTTTGGTTTATTTACCGTTTTTGAATATTTATTATTGTGGACACAAACGTGCTAATCTCGCAAAACTATCAGATCCTGAAGTTTGTGATATTAAATATTACAGTTATGTAAATGCGTGCGTTTTAATGTTAGTATAGTTAAGGGTATTTTTTGCTTACGATATTTGCATGTTTGTGCCCAAAATAATAAATATCTTTCGCTGAAACTTTGAGAAACGCGAAAACGGATATAAATAGCCTATTTCTGTTTTGAATAATTAAAAACAGTTCATTTCTGTTCAATCTTGTTTTTTTTTATTACTCAAACAACAAATATTAGCATGTTTGTGTCCAAAAGAATAAATATCCTTCGCTGAAACTTTAATAAGAGAAGTGAAAACGGTTATAAACAGTTTATTTTTGGTTTAAATAATTAAAAAAAGGTAATTTTTGTTTTAGGTCATCATTTTTTTATTATTCAAACGAAAAATATACTTTTTACCTACGTCTTTATGTTTTCTGTCAGTTTTATGTGCCTGTGTCTTGTAGTTGCAGCGAAAAATATTTATTATTGTTGATACAAACACGCGGAAACTGAATTGCTAATGCGCAACTAAAATGAATAAATATTCCTTCCACCCATAATAAAAAATACGTTGATGATAAATTACCTGCTCTTTATGTAAAAATATCAATGCAAATATTTTCTTTACCCTCTAAAAATCCTAAATGTGTGCACGCACCATACCCGCACCGGCACGCATGACGTGCGACACACCTGTCACGCATATGAGGACGCAGCTGTGTCATTCCCTGCGCGCACGTCGTGCGAGAAAATCCGCACGTGGTGCGACGCACGTGCGTCGCACCGTGCGCGCACTTTGCTATCTGGGAAGTTGGTTATTTTAAAATACCTCAATTTTGGAAAGTGCTTTTAATTGTCGATAACACCTCCTACGAGTTTCATCTAATGATAAAGATTCTTTTGGATGTTGAAACTCTGGACTACTTTTTATAAACTTCCATAGTATTTCCTGAAATAGAATTCAAACTGTATTAGTCATAGAAACCTATAATTATAATTTACGTTATTGAAAATCGAATAAAAAATTCGTATTTATGAAATTAACATTGGATAAGTATATTAGGGTGCCTCATAAAATACTTTTTTCGATTTTATAAAACATTGTATCGGTAATTTATTCCTTCTGGTGAGAAATTAATCTTTTTTGGTTGAGGATTCAACTATTTTGTTGACTTGTTACGTCCGGGGTAACATTTCACTCTTTCTTTTTTTACAATTCATTTAGTTATAGAGAATACAGAAGGATCAGACCTTAGTTTTTATATTCCATTGAGGATCAGTTTTGTTAATTCCGCATGTTCTGAAATACCTCTGTAATGACCCTAGACTCTATGCACGTATGTGTTTGTGTACGTGCTTTTAAAATAGAGTAATCTGTTATTATTTCTACTTTCTTTTACACCTATATTGTACAAATGAAGCCGCTGGTTTCTCACGAAAAGTTGAAAGAGAAAAATGTTAGGACTTTCTCATTGAACCCTCCTCAAAATTTATTCAGATTACAATTTAATTTTATAACTCCAAGTCGATAATTCCAAGATGATAAATCCTGGAGAATTCATCAGAATAGTTATATTACCTCTACGATCCTTTTCCTTTTCTAAACCATGTATCTGCAAAAAAAATAGAAAACCTTTTCAAAAATTCCAAATCTTTGAGATTTCGCTGGGGACTAATGGGCACCTTTTTATACCTAGTCACTGAAACAACGTGCGCACCCAAATTGAGCCAACGGGTCAATCAGCCTTACTTTTTTCTACGTGCGAATTGAGCTAAAACTGCCCTACCCATCAGAAGTATGAATGTGAAACTATGAATTATCTTATACTAAGCAAAATTATATTTTTGGATATAGTAAAATAGATTTTAAACTTAAGAAATTTAATTAGAAATATTTATATTTTGTTCAAAATAAATGTTTCATAAATAAAATCTAATCCTTTATGAATAAAAATTAAACAGTATGGATCGGAAATATATGAGGCAAATATATAATTAAAAAGTCTGATTTATTGCTTTATTTTCGTTAAATAAGAAACAAAATACTTTTCAGGCTATTATGCCTGGACAAATATTTACAGATTCTTTTTCTTCTTCATTACTTGATATGTACACTGTAAAATAAATATTATTAGGCTGGTTTTCAGTATCAAAACAGAACCATAAAAAATAGTCCCACTTCAATTTCATACATGATGAATAACATTTCATTACTACTTTCTGGCCTTAAAACAAGATCCAAGTGAGAATCAGATGTTCGCTAGCGCATATCATTTGTTATTCTGTAGATAACAAATTAGAACATTACGCATTAGGGTTTTGCAAATTGATACCTGTAACAATTATAAATTCACTTTTTTGTGATCGATCCCCCAAATTTTTTCATTTTCTGGAAAAAGAAATTCCATATTTTTTATTTTTAAATCGGTCAACATTAACCCGTATCCATTTTAAGTGAGAAAAGCTAGTTTTTTGAAAAATTGGAAAAAAATACTTGTTATTAATTTTTTGTAAATTAAAGTTTGATCACTTCTTAAGCACTGTTTAAGGAATGATTTCCACCAAATAATTTTGAAATTTTAGCTTCCGAACCCCCGTGTATTGTGCCCGGAAAATGCCCCCAAAAATACGGTCTTCTTTGGAACTTTTTCAACGTGAATTATTTTTATCCGATAAGGGACAAGTTTCCTAGTACTTTCTAACTAATTTTGAGTTGCTTAAACAATTACTATTTGTGTAAACAATTTGTTTCGCTTGTAAATCGTGAGAAGTTATTATATTTTGGGATAAATGATACAGTTGACGAATTTCAAAAGTGATATTTCTTTTTTAACATATTTGGTAATCATTTAAGAAATTGTTTAAATAATTACCAAATATTTTAAACAAGAATAATTATTCTTGAAATTCTTGAGCTGCATCACTTATCCCACAAAATAACAACTTTTTGAGATTTACAGGTGAGACAAAATTATTGAATGAAGACAATTAATTTTGCGAAAATTAAAAGAAAAACTTTTTTACCGCAATTTTACATATATCTTCCATTTTCCATATTTTGGGGCATTTTTCGGGCACAATACAAGAGGTTTGGGGGTGTAAAAACTAAAATTTGTTAGGTAAAATATTATTTCCTGAATATTCCTTAAGATATTAAAAAACTTTAATTTGATAAAAAAACGAGCTTTTCCCATTTAAAACACCATGCTTATTTCAAAAGCCCGGGGACATGGGTTAATGTTGACCGCTTTGAAAAAAATAGGGAATTTTTTTTCGAAAAACGAACAAATTGGGGGAGGGATCGATCACCAAAAATCGAAAGTCGAAGTTTTGAACTACCCCAGTAGGCATATTTTTTTGAAAATAAAACGTTCTCAAAATAGTTTAACATAGTTTTTAGAGTATGTATACCTAAATATTTACAGCTTCTTCCTCTTCTTCTAAAGACCGATCCGCACATTCGTTACTTGCCGAGAGCCGAATATTCGCCTTTTGCCGAGTACCTAATCCTCAAATATTCGCCGAGTTGCTGACCACTGGCTCAATTCGAGCGCACCCCAAACAACGAGCTCAGACATACAAGCTCATAAACAAGCAATTGTCTCGAGAATAGACCAAATGGTAAAAAACAGGCGATGGTCAATTCTGCCCCAGCTACCTGTGTACGGTCTCGCCACTACGCGGCTTCCCCTCACTCAGCCGAAATGGTGACGCCGAGCCTGGTCAGCGGCAGTTCTTTGTAGCTAATGAGGACTCAAATGCGGAATATAACATTTTTAAGATTTAGCAATTGGTAATTAAAATCGCAATTTAATTGGTAGTTTATGTTTTTGATTTCATGGAAATTTTTCAGTATATTTCACTTAAGTCAACTACAGTAGGTTTAATTTATTGGTGCCATATTTTACTTAAATTTGAGAAATTCCAAAGCTAAAATTTGGTTAGATTCGAAGACTTATTAACTAACTTCATTTAGATTTATTTCTCAAATAATCGCATTTCTCAAAATTATTTTTCAATAATTTTGAACTTACAGTCCAAAAGTATTAATAGCCTCATTCCTAGCCTAATTTGGAAGCTCATTAACAAAAATTATCAATTTTGTTTATTGCTTAACCAACCACACTGCTCAAAATTATCCTTGTAATAGTTTGCCTTGAAAAAATTGTTTTTCTTTTATACAAACAATGAATAAAACAAAAATGAAAATTATACATAATATTTCACACTGTGTATAACTTTTCTGTCTGGGATACTATGATGAATATTACGCAATTTGTTCACGAAAGTTGATTAAAAATTTAAGTAAAATATCACATGAATAAATTAAAGCTACTGCAGTCGATTTGAGTAAAATAGACTGAAAATTTTTCCATAAAATCTGACATAAATTTGAATATTTATTCATTAATTTTCAACTTATTAACTCTAATATCATATCATTGGAATCGTTATAATTCACAGATTTCGAGCATTATATTTGTACATTACCAAGTGCTCAATTAAAATATGTCAATCAATATGTTTTATCAAATTAGCAATAATTCTGCATCTCTTATCAGCCTCTCTCCAGACGACTGTGGTCTGGCAGCAACAATTCAGGAAGCTTCTATTGTACATTATTAATAATAATTAATTCATAACCCTTTTCTTAATTTATTCAACCTTCAGTCTTTTCATATAAAACTAAAGAGTGTGGGCGATCCTAATATCTCGAAAGGTCAGGGATCCACCATTGATAATCTTTTCCCAACCGCTCGGAAACGAATTGAAAAAAAAACATTATAAAAAAAATTTCAACCCTTGCTCGTCTCATCTCTGAGACATAACAAAATTGGTCCTTTTTGGATGAATTCAATTGTTACATTCTCATCTAGAGAAGGTATTAGATTTGTGTAAAATTTGACCCCCCCGGTTTTTGTCAAATGTCCACGTTTTGAGACCCCCTGAACCCAAAAAACAGGTTTTTACGAATGTGTCTGTCTGTCTGTCTGTCTGTATGTCTGTCTGTGAACACGATAACTTTCGAAAGAAATGACCGATTTGACTGGCCGTTGGTATACTCTTTTAGTCTCCTAAACGAAAGGTCAAGTTCGTTAGCCAGCCATTTTGGATGAAAATTCAAAAAGTGAGGGCATTTTGAAAATTTTTTGGACCGTTTTTTTTCAAAATTTGGAAATTATATGTACGGTTGCTTATAGTAATTGAAAATTCAAATATTTTATTCTCATGACATTTTTCGATAAAATGAAAATTTTCCGAGTTACAGAATTTACAAAATCCAAAAGAAAAAACGAAAATTCACATTTTCAGCCAAACAACGCACGATACGAAAAAAATTTACGACAAGAAAAGTGTTTCTTTTTGCACGCCCTACAAGATTATCATAATGACTTTTTGAATTTTCTTGAAAAATCGAAAATTCACATTTTTATTGCACAAGAAATAATGAAAAATCCAAAAAATCAATTTTACAGTCAAACTATGCAAGATACGACAAATGATGGCTAGACTAAAATTGTGCATTCAAAAAAGATCTACAAATTTCTCATGGGTC
>CAKNYM010049147.1:148078-184496 GCA_932195095.1 Andricus curvator
CCCCCCCCCCCCCCCCGTGTCAGAAGTTTTCGTGGGACTGACGTTAGAGCTGGACTCTCCACTATACGGTGAATCACTACTTGACTTGGACATGATTTCAACTCGCAAAACAAATTTTGCGCATAAAGGTGGTAGTTCGGTGTACAATCTAAACATGAACAATACAAACAATAAAGTAGCCTCGGACTGGACTGAAACTTTGATTGACTAAATGCATACACACGGTAAACGCAAAGTTTGAGTTTCAGGCGATGAATGGAGACTGGGTGTTTGTAATGCTAGAGGAGTGAATGATCTTAAAGTAAGAGAACTACGAGAAACTATGCATGCTAGGAAACTAGATATTTTATGTGTACCTGAGACAAAGAAAAAGGGATGCGAAAGTAGAAACATAGAAAATGGGGTGTTGAAAAGCGGTTTTGAAATATGGTTAGGAGTAGATAGGGAATCACATGGTAGTCAAGGGGTCGGTGTGATTATGAATGAAAAAGCAAGATATATGTTCCAAAAACGACTTAAATACTTCTTTTCTCCCCTTTTCAGATAGTTGGAAAAAAATCTTTCTGATTGTAGGATTTATTATAAAGATACGGAAATATACGCTAAAGTAAAGGAATTACCTTCTTCATTTTAATTCAAATACAACTTTAGTCCTTTTTATCTGAAGAAGATTGAACGTAACATATGGTCGTTGCGAACTTTTGGGTTTCTATTATACGATGAACAGAAACGAGCGTGAAGCGCGAGGTTCACATGATGATCAAACGAAATATCGAGCGCGAAGCGCGAGTGTCGTGATGAGAATGTGTTCCTTAAGGTCGATAGAACCTTAAGTAAATTAGTTCTTCTTTTTATGTAAAACTGACATAATTAAACCAAAAGCAGGTCATAACGATGAAGCTTTAAGAGAGTATTAGCCCGCGAAGCGTGCACTAGCGAGGACACGAAGTGTGAAAACCTAGACGACAAATGTGTCCGAGCGCGCAGCGCGAGGTGAATACATTATCGAGCGCGAAGCGCGAGATAAACATATAATCGAGCGCGAAGCGCGAGATGAATACCCAATCGAGCGCGAAGCGCGAGATCCAACAGGTGCGCGCCCTAGGCGCGTTGAAACTTGCGAGCGAAGCGAGCCGCGCGCGACGCGCGCTATGAGAATGTGCCCGCGAAGCGGGCGGATTTTTTTTTATTAAAAATTAAAACCTTTTTTGTTGAAGTATCAACTATCACATTTTTCGTTATAGCTTCATCTTTTTTGGTTGAAAAGTAAACTATTTGGTTAAAAATTAAATTATTTTTTGAAATTTGGTTTTGAAATTGCGCCAAGCTTGAGCGTGCCTAGAGCGCGCGGGTACGCTCTCGCGCTTTACGCTCGTTTTCGTACGTTTAATGCGCTCATTTTAACTACATTTTTTCAAATATAAATATTTTAACTTTAATTGAAAACTGTGAATTTAACCCCTGACGAACTCCAGTAATAAATTGGAACTGAAATTGTTTTTTCATTTGTTTTTAAAGAAGGTTCTCAATGCACCTGCGGCTTTGACGATTACATTCTCATTGTGACACTGGCGCTTTGCGCTCGATAAATAGGTTATAGAGTCAGCTCTCTTTAAAAAACAAAACGATTTAGACAAAATTGAACAGCATATAAAAAATAGGTATGTTTTTCAATATAATGTTAACAAAAAACCCAATTTTTTTAAATTTACTAAATAGGGAAATTAAGCCGTAGGCTTTAGTTCCGTTCGTTCAAACTTCAGTTCTAAGACAATTCTACTATGATTAATTAATCTCGAACATTTTCAATTTGTGTCTGATTCAAAAAATGTCATTAAGATAATTTGTAAATCTTGTTGAAATCTACTAAAAATAGCGCTTTTAACTCACGGATCTCTTAAAAACAAAAATTGTTATACTTTTGAAACCCATCTAAGTTTTTGAATTTTGGTCTAATTGAAAAATGTCATGGGAATAGTATCGGAATAAATTTGATATCTAGCTGAAATTTAGATTGTTATTTCTTAATCTGTCAAACAAAAATATATTTTTTCATTTCTTGAAAATTTTCAAAATGTTGAAAACCATATAACTTTTAATTTTTGTCGAAACTCAAAATGGCATGTGGATAATTTGCGAGTCATTTTGTCAAGTACCAGAAACTTGGACAAAAATTTCTAAAACTCATGAAAAAGTGTTGTTTCAAATTTTGAAAAAGCTCTACATTTTTTTATTTTGATTAAAAATATCTGATTAGCGAACTTACCCTTCATTTTGGGATTCTTAAAATGATTATTAAAGACTGATTCGATTGGACAAATCCTTCAAAAGTTATAGCGTGGTAACCATACATACAGACATACACACAGAAATACATGCAGACAGAGACCAACAAAATTTTATGATTTTCGGACTCTGTGAGTGCCGAAACGTAAAGATCCGTTAAAAACTAGAGATCGGAAATTTGGAAGATTACATTACACTCTCATGAATGAGAATGTAAAAAAGAATTTGATGAGGCACCCTAATGGATACATTGAGGAAAACGATCTATTACAATAATTACAATATAATTTACCTGTGATTTTACGCAGTCTTCGCCCTCTAAATTTAATTTAAGCAATTTCCAATTAAAACTGGCCCGTTTTCTATAAACATCTAGGGGCCCATTTGGTAAATCTTCTATAAAATTAATTTTTCTTATTCGCACGAAAGTTTAGATTCGATCCAATTTATCTAAAATTAAACTCTGCAATAATAAGTAAATCTAAGAAACAATAGCGACATTTTAAGTTACGAACGTTCTAGTCAAATTTGCCACTAAAATAAATCTTCGGATGTTTTTGCTAAGTCTATTGATATTTTCGATCGGTATTGTATTTTCTATTTGAGCTTTTGTGAGACGTTATATATTTGCACTAGTCCACCTGGGTAAAAAATAACGTCACAATCTTGAATATTAGCTTTAATTTTGATTAAACATATAATTCTGATATTTAATGAAAAAATAAAGTTATTAATTTCGAAATTTAAAGAATCTTGAAACTTAATAAAGAATAACAAATATTTCTTTCGATAACATAAACGATATTATTAAATTGACGTAATTATCATGATTACTATAATATTTCTACTTACCATTGATCAAATCGATAAAAATGTGTAATTTCACAAGTACTTTCATAGAACAAATTTGATTATTCTATTTTTTTTATCTTCTTATTACAGACGTATATATAAGGCTGTATATAATATTTGAAGATCAAAATATCAAAAGCAGGCGAGATAATATGATTACGGGATACATTTTTTCACTCCATAATAAATTAATTTTTCAATAACTTTGAAACGTTTTTAATTATTAGTGCCGTAAAAATTTGGCTAAGCGGCTTGAAGTTTGAGCGACTTTGATTGCATGCCACTGCGAGAAGATGCAATTTCTGCTACATTGTCTTCGAATCTGTCGCCGGCTTTCGCACTTGTGTCATGACTTTAAAAATCCATGGAATCGCAATGCAACTGTCAGCAGTATTGAACCACTTTGTTCTAGTAATCACGCCATTATTGATAGCAGAATGAAGGATAATAATGTATGAAATGACAAGACATCCTAAATGTTTGTAAACTTTTAAAATATATTGAATATACAAATTATTTGGAAAAGTCATGGAAATGTTGCTGAAGCACGACCAGGAGCTAAATAACTAAAATATTATAACAAGCTATGGCACAAAAAACATGGAGAACGTATACGTAATGAAATGGTAGTTGTTTTGTACTATAAAGAAGTCTTCATGAGTGTTTCATGGCATATATAAATTTTAATGTATCAATGTATGCATTGAATTACAGTTTTCTATTGATTACATGCATTTTACGCTCTACAATCAACTCATTCATATTTCAAGAAGCCATTATCAAATACTTAGTTATATACGTAATTAAATATTAGTTTTTTTCTACAATATCAGTCTTGAAAGTACGAGTATCATACGAGATACTTACAAAAGTGCGTATCTACACGGAAAAAATTTATCCGTAAAAAAAGACACGAACTAGTAGCTAGGTTTTGAATATGAGAGAAATTTACCGGATATTGATGTATTTTCGTAAATAATTTGAGAACTCTGAGAAAGAATTGTCGAAATTGATGTGAAAATTCTAAAACGGTTCATCAATTTTTTTTTACGTGAATAATTACAAAAATATTAAGAGTAATTGGGAAAAGATTCTCAGAGCACTCACGAGCTTGCCCGACAAATCTGGGAACTGGAAAGTAGGTTCGTCTGTACGTGACCTGCCAAACGCGCGGTGCGTGTGTGCGCTCGTATGTGTGCTTCGAGCTCGTCGGATGAGTGGCTCGAAGTTTTATCATACCTATTTTGTTTGTCCTCGATGGCTGCGCGTGTTTACGCACTCCTACTTTATATTTAGACACTGGTGAGTCAGCAGTCTTTGAGGGTTCGAATCTTCTGAGTTGCGAATTTATAAATTAAAATAAATTAAATTGCACAAATAAAATTTTTCCTCTTTATATTTCAGTCTGAAATTTTCAGGAACTGTTCGTAGACAGAAATAAGGAAGTAATGTTTCATTTTTTTATCTCATATCCGAGCCCTAGCTACAAGTTCGTGACTTTTTCACGGGTAAATTTTTTCCGTGTAAGCTAAGAAAGTTTGAAAAATTATTTGCACAGTGTTTTATGGCATAACAGAGTTCTATATATGCGTACATTCAATAAATACACATTTGACTGCAATGAAAAAAATTCATACGGATTCTAAGAATATACAAATAACAGAAAAGCAGGTATCTTACTTTTTTGTATTATATACGATGTACGCTGAACAATTAACTCAATCAAGTTGAACTATAGCCATCACCATAATTATATGACAATCTTTGGTACTTTACGGACTTAAAAACTTATAGTGTAGAAAAATTAGAAACTAATTGAGCCAAAATTATGAAACCAAAAAGGAAAATACTGCATATATAGAACTAAATTTTATGCTGTGCAGTCTGAAAATTATAATAATAATACAAGTGATAAGAAAATATTCTACTAGTAATACTCTACTAACAATTGTTTTAATATTTTTATTCAAAATTGTATATACCTGTAGTTCTTGAGACTGACAGGTTCCCAATTTTGAATTAGCAAATCTTTTATCACAAAACTACAAGTTTTATCAGCTGAAAAATTGTAATCCTTAGCAGACGTCAACTGTTTGGGCAGATGACAATTCCGCCCTGGGACCTGCGAACGGTTCCCCCACTACACGGCTTCCCCTCACTCAGCCGAACTGCTTCCGTCGAGCCTGGTCAGCGGGAGTCCTTTGTACCTAATGAGGACTAAAATTAACTAACATCATAAATTTAGTTAATTTCTCAAACAATCGCATTTCACGAAATTATTCCTAAATAATTTGTCACTCCCAGTTCAAAAGAATGAATAGTGTCATCCGTAGCTCAATTTGGAAACTCATTAACAAACATCATGGATGGTTTATATGTAATGGCAACATGAAAGTAGATGAAAAAGGAGAGATCACATTTATAGGTAAGAGAGAAAGAGTAATAGACTACATCCTGGCGGAAGAAAGAATGAGGAATATGATAGGCAGTATGAATGTGGGGAATGAGATAGGGTCCGAGCACTTCCCAGTAATAGCTACACTGAAAGGTGGCGTCCATAAGTGCGGCAGAGGGAGAAAGGAAAGAGGGAGAGAAAGGATCACGAAAATGGGAGTCTGGGGGTAGATAAATTAAAAGAGTTTAAACAAAAAATGGAAAAGCAGAATGTTAGGTATGAAAAGGAGGAGGGAGTAGAGTCGTTAATTGAAAGGTTGAAAGGGTCGATTGAGAAGGTAAGGGATGAAGGAAGAGAAGAGCGAAAGAGAGGCTGGTGGGACGAGGAATGCAGAGAGAGTAAAGAGAGAATGAAAGAGTGTGTAAGAAAATGGAGGAAAGGAGAAATAGAGAAGGCGGAGTACAACATGAGAAAAAGAGAACATGAAAGGATGCTGGAAAGGAAAAAGCAAAAGGGAAAGGAGAAATACAAGGAAGAAGTAGAAAAAGCGATCAAAGCAGGTAGGGTCTGGGATGTGATGAATAGGGAAAGAGGAGGAAGGAAGGGCGTGAATGAAGAAATAGAAATGGGCGAGTGGACGGATTATTTTAAGGGTCTGTTAGGGGGAGAACAAAATAGGATGAAAGGGGAAAATAGAAGGATAGTCCAGGGAGAAATGAAGGAAGGGAACGAAATAACAAGAGAAGAAGTGGATCAGGCGATAGATAGACTGAAAAGAAACAAGGCTACAAGAGAGGATGGTATGGAGAACGAAGCAATAAAGTATGGAGGAGAAGGGATTAGAGAAGGGATGTGGAAGATCTGCAAAAAGGTCTGGAAAGGAGAAGGGTGGCCGGAGGAGTGGATGACAGGGCTGGTGGTACCGCTTGTCAAGAAAGGGGAGGGTAAGAAGGTAGAACAGTACAGAGGGATCACTCTCATGCCAGTGGGTTATGAAATATACGCAGAAATTCTAAGAAAAAGGTTAGAGAATCAGATAGAAGAGAAACAAAGTATTCCATACAATCAGACGGGATTTAGAAAAGGGATGGGGACAATAGATAACATTTACGTACTCAACTACTTGGTTAACAGAAACTTAGGGAGAAAAAGAGGGAAATTAGTCGCCTTGTTCGTAGATTTTAAATCAGCTTTTGACTCAGTGAATAGAAAAGTGCTATGGCAGGCAATGAAAGAGAGGGGAATAGAGCAAGGGTTGGTGGGGAGGATAAAGGAAATTTTTACTGAAACCAGGATTAGGGTGAAGATAGATAATATGCTGCTGGCAGACTTATAGGAGAAGTTAAAGGAGAAAGGGAAAGGGGGGACGATTTTGGGTAATAGCAACCTATATTCTCTAGCATACGCGGACGACGTAGTTCTATTAGCAGATGATGAGAAGGGGATGAACCTAATGATAAGAATTTTCGAAGAGTATGTGGGAACAAAAGAACTGACGGTGAACGTAGGGAAGACCAAGGTGATGTGCTTCAGAAATAGAAAGACCAAAATAGGTTACGTTTGGAAGATGAACGGACAAACAGTGGAAAGTGTGGAGGAGTTCTGTTACTTAGGTTTTTGGTTTGAGGCAGGAGTGGGAAATGAGGTGCAGGTGAGGAAAAGAATCGAATGTGCGAGTAAAGTAATGGGCCAAGTATGGGGTATAGGAAAGAGAAGGTTCAATGACGATTGGAGAATGAGGGTTTGGTTGTTTGATGCGTTGGTTTGGGCGGTATTGTGCTATGGAGTGGAGGTCTGGGGATGGAAGGAATATAGGAAAGTGGAAAGCATGCATGAGAGATTTCTGAGATGGGTAATGGGGTTAGTTGGAATTGCCCAGGATACATGTTAAGGGAAGAACTAGGAAGGGAAAAAATGGAAACTAGACAAATTAAGAGAGCCTGGATGTTTGAAGAGAAGCTGAAAAGGGGAGGGGGGAGCAGAATAGCACAAGAAGTATGCTTGGACGAAGTTCGGAACAAGGAGACGAGAGGCAATTTGGGAAATTCGAAATGGGAGGAAGAAAGGAAAAAAATGAGGAGGGCTTGTGATATACAAGAAGGGGTACTGGAGTGGGAGGACATAGAGTTAGAGCTATTAGTAAAACAAGGACAAGAGAGATGGATAAAGATTATGGATTCGAGGTACAATAGATGGTATATGATGGTCAAAGGGTTGGCGGAACCAGAATATGTGCAAAAAATAAAAAAGGAAGACAAATGGAATAGGGTGGTACGGTTTAGAATGGGAGAAGGAGTGAGATCTTGTAGATATTGGATGGATGAAGACGACAATCTGTGCAGAGTATGGGGATACGAAATGGAGTAATGGGCACATGTGTTAGAGAGGTGTACAGGAGAGGAAGTTGGACAGTTGAGTGTAGATGAGTGTGTAAGATGGATTTTGGATCAATCATAAAATGTATAAATTTTTAAAAATATATAATTTTAGGCAATTTTAAGCTAGAAACAGTAATTGATACATCGAAATTTGTTCTAAAATCGTTTTAAATATTTGCTTAAAACTTTGTTTTAAAAATTCATTAAAAAATTTTCCAGGAATCTAATGCAAATTTTGTTATTTATTATCTTGAAACTTGAATTTTTCCTACAATTTTTTGAAAATCCGGCAAAATCAAAAAAATTGCTTCAAAACCTTCAAGATTCTATTTTGAAATAAAAAAAAAAAATTGCAAATCATTTTTAGTTTTCCTAGGAATTTTAATATGATTTTTTTATTCTTTTGAAACCGTTCAAAATGCTTAGAAAGCTTTCGAATGCTATGTGTTTTGAAATCTTTTCACATTTTAAATTATTTTGGAATCTTTTCAAAACTTCTGGATATATTTTAACCTTACTCGATTATTTTCCAAATTAATAATTGTTCAATTGTTATTTATTATTCAAAAAAATTTTAAATATTTTTAAATATTCTCTTAAAATTAAAATTCTCTTAAAATTAATTTTGAAAAATAAAAGATCATTGTAAATTTTTCCAGGAAAGTTAAGAACTTTTTTTATTTCCTCAAAACCTTTAAAGAACCTTAAGAAGCTTCAAAATTTTATTTCGAAATCTTCAAAAATCTAAATTTAGTTTTTTATTTTTCCAAATCTTTTCCAGTTTTAAATTAAATTCAGATCCTCTCAAAACTTCTGAATATATCTTAAACTTACTCGAATTTTTTCCAAATTAATAATTCACTAAACATTTTTTCAGTTTTTGATGAAAAACACTTTTTTGTTGGTTGAAAATTAATTATTTTTGACCGAAAATTCAAATATTCCACGTTTGGTTGAAATTTCATTTCTTTGGTTGAAAATTCCTTAATTTTAAATAGTTTTGTGATAATTCATGTATTTTGTTACGAATTAATCTTTTTGGGTAGAAAATTAATCTTTTCGGTTGAAAATTCAACTGTTTGGGTAAAATTTGTTTGTTTGTTAAAAATACATTTTTGTAGTTGAAGACTCATTATGTTAGTAAAAAGTTCATTTCGCTGGTTGAAATTTTTACCGGTCTGTTGAAAATTCGTTTTTATTTAGTTAAAAATAAATTTGTCAACTGCAAATGTAACTATTTGAAGTACTTTTTTGATCTTGTAGGGACAAATGAGTTGGATGTAAAGAAAAAAACTCCAGTTTTTTTCTTTACATCCAACTCATTTGGCCCTACAAGATCAAAAAAGTACTTCAAATAACTTTAACATGGAGGGCGACAAAGATAATTCAAGGATGATTTTGCAAATGTAACTATTCAATTTTTGCTTGATAATTTATCTTTTTCAGTTGAAAATTCAATGATTATTATCTTTCTTGGTTAAAAACTCAACTTCTTTTTTGAAAATTCTTTTTTCTTTGGTTTGAAAATTAGGTTTGGAAATTTTTGAAAGGAAGAATAATTATTTTCAAAATTTGCCGTATTCAGTTTTTAAATTTTTTTCGAATTTAGTGTTTTGGTAATGTTCCAAATTTGTAAAGTTAGATTTTAAAAACGATACTTTTGAGATTGACTCCACGAAAATCCTTTATATTCAGCTTTTTATGTATTAAAATAGTATTTTTAATTAACTTTCGTAAACAAATTAGTTAAGCAGTAAAAAAAATGTATGATGTTAGTTAATGAGTTTGCAAATTGAGCTAGGGATGACACTATTCATACTTTGAGACTGGGAGTGCAAAATTATTTAAGGATAATTTTGAGAAATGCGACTGTTTGAGAAATAAACTAAAATGAGGTTCGTTAATAAGTTTTCAAATGTGGCCAAATTTCAGCCAACCAATAAATTAAAGCTACTTGGTTTTAATTTGATAAAAATACTGAAAAATTTGTTCATAAAATTTCACATAAACTTGAACATTTCTTCTTTAATTTTCAATATATATATATATATATATATATATATATATTCCGCATTTTAGTCCTCATTAGGTACAAAGGACTCCAGCTGACCAGGCTCGACCGCAGCAGTTCGGCTGAGTGAGGGGAAGCCGAGTAGTGGGGGAAACGTTCGCAGGTACCCAGGGCGGAATTGACCATCGCTCAACTGTTTGGTCCCAACCTAGCTACCTGTTTTCTGGAGATGACAGGCCCTGTCGGGGATGCATAGTTTATAGAGATCGGAGTATTATGTACAATAAAATTTAAAAACAAGAACTTTTATTATTTTGAATCTGGCAAATGTTAAAGCCATATATTGGTAATATAATATTCTTTCAGAGAAATTCGTATATTTATCCAGATTCACACTTCTTGTCTTAAGACTTAGAGTAAAACTTCTTGTCTTAAGCCCGATCCACACATTCAGTATTCGCCGAATGCCGAATATTCGCCTTTGGCCGAGCACTGAATCCCCAAATATTCGCCGAGTGGCGAGCATACCCAAGCACAGGTATCCAGACATGCGTACATGCCAAATGCAGAGCAGTTTTTTCAATGGCGAATATTCTCTTTTCAGATTTATTTATGAATAAATAATATTAAAATACAATTTTCCGTTACTTTTGTACAAATTTAAGGTTTCATAAACTATACGAAGTTATTACGTTATCCAAAAGTTATTGAAAATTAAATTAATTTTATTATTTCTGAATGATTTGTCATTATTAATACATTATTTATTCTTTAGTTTATTTATTTATGTATAAATAATATTGAAATATAATTTTCCGTAACTTTTGTACAAAGTTAAGGCTTCATAAACAATACGAAGTTATTACGTTATCCAAAAGTAATTGAAAATTGAATGAATTTTATTATTTCGTTATGATTTTTTATTTTTGATAAATGATTTATGCTTTAGTTGATTTATTTATGAATACATAACATTAAAATGTAATTTTCCGTTACTTTTATACAAATGCTTCATAAACTATACGAAGTTATTACGTTATCAAAAAGTAATGGACATTTAAATAAATTTTATCATTTTGTTACGATTTGTTATTGTTTATAAATTATTGACTTACTAGTTTATTTATTATTCAACAGTAAATTACAAATAATTAAATAATATATTAATAGTAACACGTACAACCCACAAAAAATGTTCGCCGAGTAACCCCGAATGTATGCATGCCGCGCCGTCCCAAAACTTCACTTGCTCGCCTATACTCGCCTCAGTGCTCGCGATGGAGAGGACAAATACCGATCATTCGCCTAAAGTAGACCTATCCACACTACTAGGTATTTCGCAAACTTTTGCTCGGCATTCGCCGAATGTCGAATGTGTGGATCAGGCTTAGATACAAGTCCACCTCGACTTGTCTTAACCCCCGTCGAAAACCTCAGCCATAACTTCAAGAATTTACGGCTTCTAACTCTTGCCCCTGGCCGCCAGCGAGACATAGGCGACTTGAAGACGAACTCAAGAAGAACCAAAATTAACTCAGGACGAAATATTTTTACTCGAAATGGAACGAATTAAAAAGTGTCTCATGTTTGACCTGTAACCGAAAGCGTGTACTGTTTTGTCTGTGCATACAAGCGCAATTCTATGTAGCAGGAAATTATGGCTTTCATGAGTTTCGAGGTATGACCTATAAATTCCTCGGCTCTTAACATTTTGAAATTATGATCTTATAATTCGGAAGAGAGATTTCGTTTTTCGTCTACTAACTTTTTGAAAGCATGAGCCGCTACAACAGCTGGAAAGTTGGACTTGGTAGGTGATTTTCCAGAATTCATGTTGCAATATCTGCAGGATTATTATATCTACAGGATTATTTCTATTAAGAGAGATATTATCTTTATTCATTTATTCGCGAGCTGTTAGACACTCTACCTCTGACTGCACAAAAAAAAGTTCAATGTGATCTTGACTAGTTTTATAAGTCAGTGGGTATTTCATTTGCGATCCAGTTTGACGAAAACAGTCGGACTAATAGAGTAGTCCCTTACATTTTGCAAGGTCTGCTTTAAGATGTAGACACCATTTCCAAGATGAAACTGAAATTAAAACATAAAAAGGTGGCTTTCGACGAAAACAGAAGAATTAATAGAGTCTTATATTTTGCAGGATCTTCTTTAAGATGTAGACACCATTTACGGGATGAAACTGAAATTAAAACTTAAAATAGTTTTGAAAAAAACATGAGAAGAAAAAAAATGTTTAATTACAAAATATTTTCATTGATCGGAAACTGGACAAATTGGCTTTGCCACGCGGTCAGCGAATTCCTTTCCGGACAATTGGGATGCATGAGGAATTCACAAAAATGTACAGAGTGAATTATGTGGCCTTTAAAGGTGCAAAAATCGGGAAATGAAAGTTTGAAAAACAAAGATGCATTGAAGCAATGTGAAGCTTATACATTATTGTTTGCCTTATTGTTATTTAATTCTCCTATTGGTGGAAAATTATATCTAGCTGAGTCGACGCTCTTCTCCATTATAAGTTCTGGAAATAAAAATTACTGTATTAATATTATACTATTTATATTAAGGATGGAAGGAAGACGATTATGGAAAATTTAACTTTTTTTCACACAACGACTGTTTAATTTATACACCTAAATACGTCGAACAATTCCTCAATCTTGAGAGAGATTTGCCACCGTACATGGTAGTAAACTTATAGTCTTTTTTTGTTCATTGATTGTTTTTGTCAGTTTTTTGATTGAACTGTCTTTTTTCTGGATAATAACGTTTGCTCTTTGGAGATACGCCTTTAATTTTTCCACTGCAATTTCAGCAGCAGTTGGTTGTACAAATTGTGGGCTTTCGTAGCATGCTAAAAAATTTATGGAAGAGTTTGCAGTGGTCCTCGTGCCCTCGACTTCTTCCGAAATGGGTGTCTGAGCGCGGGCACTATGTTTGAACGCTCTTGTTTGACGCTCTTTTACTCTTTTAAGCAATTCTTCTTTCTCACGATTTCGCAAAAATCGTACTTTGAAACTCGCAACTTTTAAACTCAGGTAAACGTAGAACCTTCCGAAAAAATTCGATGCTATCAGCAACACATGAACTGGAAGTTTGCGCAGCTAAAGTTCCTTTCATAATCATTTTTCGATATTCGATGTGCCATTGTGCCTTAAATGTAATCGATAACTACGACATAAACATTCACTTTCTTGCAAAAGTGCCAGCAACTGTAGATAACGCCAATCTATTTCTCATCCGTCACCATCAAGAAGAATTAAGTACTCCACTCAACAATTAATAATGTTTCTTATAATGTGACACGGATACAAAATGACTTAACTTCCGGCTCCTCTGGTATGGGATGCGAAAAATTAACTCTAAAATTTAAATTATTATTGCTACTGTCATTCTCAGCTTGCATACTATCTTTATTATTTTTATTTCTCGTCTCTTTCTTCCTATCAGCATATACTCGTGCTCTCAGCTTCTCTACCGTACAAAAATGATCATCTAAAGTTAAAGAAGATGTAGTTACTCCCGCGTTATAAAGTCGAATTAAAGCTTCTTGTAACAGGTTTGCTTCAGTTTTTCCGTTTAATGAATCAATTAAAAAGTAACCGCTTGGCGATTTGCAATGACGATCTAGCATGACTACCATTAATACTAGAGGCTTTTTTGCCTGAAGTATATCATCGCTATCGATAACCCCTAAACCAAAATCTACGTGCCTTCGAATCTTACCATCGCGACCCCTTCGGCAACCCTTTCTTGTGCCCATGTCATCAATAACTAGCGCAAAAATTAATTTTTCTCCTTTTTTTAAATCCTCGGACATTTGCTTCAAAGTTGTGAAACATTTGTCTGTAAAACCTGGTTGAGCCTCAACACTACTGTACCAGGTCCAAAGGACGTCTGGATGAGGAAGAGCTAAATAAAAAATTTTCTGATATGCAAGTACGCCTTCAGAGAGTAAGAATGGACCGTTAATGCGAACGCGCGTTAAACTGAATATTTTTCTTTAGTTATTTTTCCTCTTTTGTTTCGATTTTTAAGCATACGATTAAATAATTCCATAGAAGCATCTTTATGAGCGGAGAGGCAGTAATATTACGGCCAAGAGTTTTCGCGCAGGCTCTTGTTGGTGCATTAGTCTGATTGTTCACTACAATAGAGGAAACGGAAGGTTAAGATGCATAAGCGACATACAACAGGCGCGTAGCACTCAAAGAAGGTAGGATGATTGCCAATTCCAGACGGCTAAGTGTAGCTCTGGCACTGGGGCACGTTGCACGAGACTGCGATGATTTTTTTTACGAGGGTTGGTGAAAAATGTTCTCAAAACACACCGAGAAGGGTCCGTTCTTCTCGGTAGTGTGGGGATCTTAATAGCATCGCTGAAATCATCCTAATATATATTGTAAAAATATGCACAGCGATTTTGATTTGTTATTATAATGATGCTACTAAGGACCCACTAAAAACAACACCCTTTTCTTCATCGCAGAAGTCCCCCACGGAAACCGCTTTCGCATTACTTCAGGGGGTGCCGTTTTCTTGCCTTTGGAAGGGTTTCTCCTTCTTCTTGTTTCGAACTTCTTCTCAACCATGTACCAACCAAGATGCACGCATCGTCCTCAGCAGCGCGGTAAAATCGCTCAACGGACTCGTCGGTCTTCGGTATCTTGGTTGGACATGGTTTGTTCTCGCCGGCGTCAGTCAGGTCTGCTGGTGTTGGGGTGGACACCAAGGTATTCCTCCCTCTCCTTATCTTTCTGAGCCCAGCGACCATCATGTACTAACCAGGATGCACGCATCGTCCTCAGTAGCGCGGTAGGATCGCGCAACAGGCTCTTTGGCCTTCGGCATCCCAGTTGGACATGGTTGGTTCTCGCTAGCGGTCATTCAGATATGCTACTTTGAGAATCTATCACAAGGTGTTCCTCCTTTTTCTTCTCACGTTACACTGCCTCCACATAAGCAGCTATTCTCTCCCAGCTCTCCTCACTGCTGAGCATCTTGTCAATTACGTTATCTGGTCTTATCTGTCCGATTTATGTTCCCAGATCAGCCCTCTTCTCTGTCACACGTGAAGAACGTGTGCGACGCGTCGTCTCTATGCGGGCTGCAATACCTGCAGTCAGGGCTTCTTACTTTGCCGATTTTGTGCAGGTATGCTTGGAAATATCCGTGGCCCGATAGAAACAGCGTAAGGAAGTAATTCACTTCTCCGTGCGCCCGACCGACCCAGACTGCTAGATCGCTGAACAGTCTGAAGGTCTATCTGCCTCTGGTATCATTCTGCCATCTGGTTTTCCGCGCTGCCATAGTACGTGCTCGACACTCCTCCTTTGCGGCGACTTTGTCGACCTCCGGCTGCGATGATAGGAAGAGCGCTTTATTAACTGATGCGATTAACTGTCGTGTCACGTGTGATGCCGATGTTCCGGCGTAGATTGAGCAATCCGCTCTGACCGCACCACGTTCTTGCGTAGTATAAGGGATCCAGAAAGCTGGATAACACACTCGCGAAGGAAGAAGACGCACCAACCGCATTTTCACGCACTACACTTTCCATTTTGTGCGACAAACATCCTTTCTCGCTGTGCGGCTCTCGGTCCTTGTTCGTTGGAGATTACGCCGGTGGGGTTTCCTTTTGGGCTTGACGTCTGAGGGAAAGACGCTTTTTCAGGTTTGTAGGGTTCCCTCGATTCCTCCTCTGGGCCAGTACTTCCATAGAGGCAGTTCTCCGACCGTGTTTGTACGAGAAAACGGAAACACACCGATTGGGAGGAGTTACAGGAAACATAGAAGATGACGGACTCTGTTGGACGCTATGAATAAAGGTGTCCGTTGAAGACACGGCTGTCGAGTTCGAACTCCGATGTACGCAGTGACTGGAAGGCGTCTGTCAAGTGTCAGCGTCTGTTGAAGACTCGGCAGTGATGCCAATTTGGGCTCCCTGAACTACTGCGCTTGCGTCAGGACCATGCGCTGACATTGCGCCGACAGTTGGCGCGCAATTCAAAGTATGTGCTAATAACAATTCTTGTAATTAAAATAAGTCATTATTAAAAAATGCACAAGAATATATATTAATTGTATTCATTATAATTTTTTTGTGAAACATAAGTAAGTCTTGGGAATTCAATGAAAATAAAGTGTTATTTAGACAATATATGTGTTACACATTTTTTTCTTGCCTAAAATCAAACCTTACACAGTTTATATACATTATTGTACATTTTATAATAATTAATTACTCCAATGACAAGAATTGTTTTTAAACCCTTTTTTTATTTGCGCGCCAACTGCGGGTAATCTGTAATAAAAACATACACAAAAGTAATATTTACGACCAACATACCGCAAAATACTTGATCACCGTTCAGCCGGTGGTTTTTTCTGCATGCTAAGAATAGAATAGGGAAGACCTAAACCTTGTTAGATAAAAAAACGCATTTTATTGTTCTAGAACGTCACAAATTGAGTCATTGTTGCAAAAAAAAATTCAAACTTTGGTTTTTTGGGGCACCCTATTCCACATCGCAACAAATTTGAGTTGTAAGGATTTCTAATATAATTTAATATGTCATAAATACATTAAGTCACAATAATAAAATTGACAAAATTCTAAGTGAAAAGTCTTGTTATTCCATAAATTCTATTCTACCTATACAATGTTCTAGTTGATACAATAAATTTTTTTTCCTACACATATTCCGTCATAAATTGGAACGTACTTCCTTCCACCAGGATGGTCGTCCAAAAGTTGTTGGATCTTTGTAAAAGGTTTCCTCCAAATGTTTGTATATCTAAAAGAATTTATATTATATACAGGTAATTTTTCAAGCAACAAATTACAAATAAATAATAAATTATCAATAGAAAAGACACATTTCGTAAGTAAATTTTTTAAATACGTATAAAGTTCACCTCTCCATCAGACATTCCAAGAGGGGAATTAACAACTATATCTGGAGGTGCGAGAACATCAATCAAAGCGACTGCTTCATTTACTAAATCTTTGCAGATCGAAATTATACCATCTCGAATAAAAAACTCAAGTTTTGAATTTTTCATTGCATATCCACCAGCATAAAAATCAACCAGTCTTTTTTCAAGGGACCAGGCAGCAAACAATGCACACAATTTTGTTAAGACTTGACGTTCTGATTCTTCAAAGACTTGATCTTGAATCCGAGTTATGAAAGTTTTTACCACCGCGTGCTGTAAAATTTATACTTTCTTTATTAGAAGAAAAAAGGTACAAATGTGGTCAAAGGTCATATGTTAAATGTCATATGTCAAAGCTTAACTTAATTAAAGTTGAATCAAAATTAATTATTTTTATGAAGATATTTGTTGTACCTCTGCGTAAACCAAGGACAATGTGCGGGCGAAGTATGTTTGAGAATTATTTTTCACGTCAAAAGAACTGTTTCCTTTCTTCTTTAGACTATTAACTTTTTCGTAAGTTTTTTTAAGATAGTAACAATTTAGCCACTTAAACATCTGAAGAAGATCTGCAATTTTTAATTTATTTCAATGATGACTTAAAATAAAACTTTAAGTTTAATTTTATGTAATTTTTTCTTTTCAATTGTGATTTTGAAAATTAAGTTTTTACACGTATCTAATTACTTTCAAGATCGAGAGTCTCTTCGACTGTAGAACAGTTAAACGTCCAAGAGAGAATATTTTCTGTTTCATTTATGAAATTTGCAGTTCCGAATGGAGATGCAACTTTTTTTCCTTTCAAAACATTTTCCCAGTTGTTGAGGAGCCAATTGCTTGTTTGCTGGATCAAAACTGTATTTTCTCCCTCGTAAGTGCAACCAGCATCATTTGCTGCTCTCAGTTCTCCTAATCTTGACGCTGAAATGGTTTATACAAGAAGCCGCTAAACAAAATTCTATCACTTTTTCGGTATTTATTATTGAAATTCAACTGGTTGGAAAATAATAGGCTGAAATCAAAATTGATTTTTTCCCAGCTAAGAATAAAACCCATTTTTGTTTCAGACTAGTAGATAAAAAACCATAATTTCATTGACAAAAAACGAAATTATTAACCGAGTCCAAAGTATAACATCAAAAACTTAAAAAGACAGAGTTCACGGATCAATTTTTCAAGGTCAGCGGTCAGAGATGAAAGATCAAGTTTTCAAACTTCAAGCTATTTCCCCTTTTCCCTTCTTTTCCGTTTTTTTTTCAAAATACTTCTTTTATCCCTTTTTTTAAGAAACTTCTCCTTTTTCTTATTTTTTAGCTTAAATGGGAATTGAATTAATACAACACAATAAGAAAGTTATACTATTTTTTGTTGAAAAATCTCCAATTACATTTTGGTTTCAGAACTCATCCATTTCTTCTTAATTACTTATTTTGGTTGAAAATTCAATCATTTCGTTGAAAATTTCACTATTTTGTTGAAAAATAATCTTTTTCGCTTAAAGGTTTGGTTGATAATACAACTATTTTTGGTTGAAGTTTAATCTTCTTTGTTTGAAAATTCGACTATTTGGTTGTAAATTCATCTTTGTAGGTTGGCTATTGAACTAATTGGTTAAAAGTAAAATAATTTTTTTGAAAATTTGTCACTTTTGCTTGAAAGCTGAACTATTTGGTTGTAAATGCAGCTGTTTGGTTCAGAATACACTTTTTTTTGTTTCGAAAATTGAGCATATTGGTTGAAAAATTGAATATTTTGTTAACAATTTATTTTTCCTGGTTCAAAATTACTTATGTTTTTGAAAATTCTTCTTTTTAGATAGAAAATTCGTCCTTGTGGATTGAAAATTGATATTTGGTTAGAAAAGACATTTTTTTGGTTGATTACCTTATGAAAAAGAAGTATTGGTAAGTATTGGATCTAGTACTTTTTTGGCGAAAGAGTATTGGATTTCCAATACTTATTCGCGAAAAAAGTATTAGATCGAATACTTACCAATACTTCTTTTTCATAAGGGTAGTTAATTCACTTTGATTGAAAAGTCTAATATTATATTTTTGTGTCCAAATTCATCTTTTTTGTTTAAAAATTCAAACATATTTTTCTAAATTCGTCTTGTTGGATAGAAAATTTGTTCTTTTGAATTATAAATTCATGTTTTGGACACCTATTTTGGTTGAAAAATAATTATTTTTAATTGAAAAATCCACTATTATATTTTTTGTTCAGGTTTCATCTCTTTTCGCTAAACATTCTACTATTCGGTCAAAAAGCCATTTTTTTGTTGAAAATCCAAATGTTTTATTCAATATTTAGTTAAAACTTAAAAATTTTTCTTGAAAATTTGTCTCTTTTGCTTAAAATTTCATTTATCTGCTTGAAAACTAAGTTTTTAACAAAAATGCATTTTTCGAGTTTAAAAGTCAAATGTTTTCTAAAACTTTTCACTTTTTAGCTTGAAAACTCAACTCTTTTATGAAAAATTCCTCTTTTTGGTTTGGAAATCCATATCTTTTGGTAGAAACTTTTTTGTTTTGTTTGAAAATGCAATATATTTCGACTTGAAATTTGAGAAATATGATACCTATATGAATTTTATTAAAAATAATTTATGCTTCTATTATTCCCCTATTTTTTAAAAAAATTACCCTATTGCCTCTTTTTTGAGAGCATTTTGGACTGTGAAGTCTGACATGTACAAATCAAATATAAGAGGATGAAGGCTGAAAGTGAGAAGTTATGTCACACACGGAAAAAATCTATCCGTGAAGAAGTCACGAACTTGTAGCTAGGCCTCGGATACGAGATAAAAAAATGAAACATTAAATCCTTATTTCTATGAGAAATATATGGATGAATTTCGAAGTTTCTTACGAACAGTTCGAATTTCCTACGAAGAGTTCCTGAAAATTTCAGACTGAAATAAAAAGAGGAAAAATTTTATTTGTGCGATTTAATTTTATATTGATTTATAAATTCGCAACTCAGAAGATTCGAAACCTCAAAGACTGCTGACTCACCAGTTTCTAAACATAAACCAGGAGTGCGTAAACACGCGCAGCCATCGAGGCCAAACAAAATAGGTATTATAAAACTTCTAGCCACTCATTCGACGAGCTCGAGGCACACATACGAGCGCACACACGCACCGCGCGTTTGGGAGAGTGTGTGTGTGGGCCACGTACAGGCGAACCTACTTTCGAGTTCCCAGATTTGTCGGGCAAGCTCGTGAGTGCTACAAAAATCTTTTCCCAATCACTCGTAATATTTTTGTAATTATTCACGTGAAAAAAAAGTGATGAACCGTTTTAGAATTTTCACATCGAGTTCGTCAATCTTTCTCAAAGTTCGCAGGTTATTTACGAAAATACATAAATATCCGATGAATTTTTCTCATATCCGAGACCTAGCTACTAGTTCGTGACTTTTTTACGGATAAATTTTTTCCGTGCAGAGAAAAAGGGTCAGGGTTCAAACGTCAAAGCTTTGACGTCATAACTTAAAGCTCATTTTCTCTCTCTCTCTCTTATTTTTGTCTTTGTTTAAATTCAGTGTTGCTATTTTATAGAATTTAAGTTGATAAAATCTAATTTTTTAAATAAATAATTTCTCGAACCTTTTAGATAACCATGCCCTCCACAGGCTTCCCTACAATCTTGAATAGCATCTCTTGCGGTCCAGGAAGAAAGAGGTTTTCCGGCTGAAGATAATGCATGTAATTCCATTCCTTCAATAATAAGCATTTCTAAATCTTTCGATTTTTTATTAGAGGCTTCGATTGTTTCGAAAAGGTTGTAACTAAATACAGTCCAGGCATACAAGGCTGCTAGATGAGGAAACAATCTCCCTTGCTATAAGGATTTGTTATTAATATTTTTTCCGTTCAGATTTGCCAATTATTTGAATTTATTTCCAAAAAAATATCAATCAATCCAAAAGAGCTAAGCCGTTTTTAATCCAACCCCTATGTTTTTAAAGGGTAGCCGCAGATCAGGGAAATCCTGGAAGTGAGGTAAAAGTCAGGGAATTTTGTTGGTCAGGATAAGTCAGGGATGTTTAAAAAAAACTTCAAAAGTCAGGGAATGTCTGTAAGAAGCACTTTAACCCTAGAACCGCTCACATATATTAAACTTACACGAACCGTATACATGGGTCCGTGAGACCCGGGCACCTTCGCGCGATGATTGTGACGCCCCTGTTGATCCGATTTACACTTTTTTTTTAGAAATGTTTATTAGGATCTTCAGAATAGAGCTAAGCATTATTGGATCATTTTCAATAATTTTAAGGTACAAAAAACTCAATTATTTGAAAAAAAAAACTAGAAGAGGTGGTCAAAAATCGTGTTTTACAACAAAAAATGCCATATTTTCATGTTTTGTTTAATTGCAAAAGGGAATAGGAGGGTTTGAAGAAGACATATGGAAGATCGAAAAAAAGTACTTTGAACATATTCTTTTCAAAAAGTGTATTTATTGAGCACACATGGGTCCGCACACATGGGTCTCTGAGACCCTTGACCCAGTTTAGATGATGACAGTTTGAGCCTCTGGGGTAAACTGACGCACACAACCACTTGGGTCGATCGGCAGAAACCTATGTAAACTGAATTTACATGGGTGGGAGAAGTGCTTTTTCGAAGAATTGTGGAGGGGGACGACAAAAGTCACATTCTCGCAGGGTCTGTCAGACCCAGTGTGCGGTTCTAGGGTTAAGCAACTGCCCAGAATAATCAGCGCGGCAAATACTCACTTTTAGTCACTTTTTAAGATAAACTCACTATAGTCACTTTTTTAAAATGAAAAGATAACTTTAGTCACTTTTTTTACAATATAAATTAATTCATGCGTTAACCCCTATTGAATTCAGGTCTAAGCCTATTTCTGAATTTCCTTGAATTCTTTTTAAACATTTTAGGGTATTTTAAAAGATTCCAAGGATATTTGAATATATTTCAATAATTTGAAAGGATTTCAAAGTATTTTAAAGATTTTAGAGAATTTTTTTTAATTCCAAGGAATTTTCAATAGCTTTAAAAAGTTTCAAGAGATTTCAAAATATTTCACAGGATTTGAAATATTTTAAGGTATTTTGAGAGATTAAATTTTTTTTATTGATTTCAATTATAAGGAGGAATTCCGAAGGATTTTAAAGCTTTTAGGGTATTTAAAAAATTGACAAAGAATTTTAAAAAGCCTTAACAAATTATCAAATATTTTAAAGGATTTCAAATAGTTTCGGTTTTTTTGCAAAATTCCGAAAAATTTATAATATATTTTAATAATTTGAAAGGAGTTCAAAGGATTTTAGGGTGATTTTAAAGCATCCAAGGAATTTTTAAGACCTATAAAGAGTTTCAAGGGATTTTAAAAGATTTTAAAATGTTCCAGATGATTTTAAATATTTACGGATATTTAAAAAGATTCCAAGGCATTTTCAAGAAATTTAAGAATTGTCAAGGAATAGGAATTTCAAAGAATTTGAAAGATTTTAAGGGATTTCCAATACATTTCAATAATTTGACTCGATTCCAAAGGATTCTAGAGATTTTCGAGTATTTAAAAAAATTCCAAGTAATTTTCAAAAAGCTTTAAAAAATTGAAAGGGATTCTAAAAGATGTTCAAGGATTTGAATTATTTTAGGGTATTTTAAAAGATTCCTAGAAATTTTTTAGTCCAGAGCTTTAAAAAATGTGAAAATATTTCGAAGGATTCCAAATATTTTCACGTATTTTAAAAGATTCCAAAGAATTTCTAATACACCTAAATAATTTGAAAGGATTTCAAAGGATTTCAGGTTTTTTTGAAAACATCCAAAGAAATTTCAAAAGCTTTAAAGACTTTCAAGGGCTTTCAAAAGATTTTAAAGAGTTTCAAGCGATTTGAAATATTTGAAGGTATTGTAAAATATTCCAAGAAACTTTCTAGAATTTCAGAAGATATAGAACGATTTTATAGGGTCTATGAGGTTTCAGGATATTTTGAAAGATTTCCAGGGATTTTATAAGATTTCTGAAGATTTAAATAATTTTAAGGGATTTCAAAAGCTCTGAAGATATTTTAATACATTTTCCAGGATTTCAGGAAATATCAGATTTCATGCAATATCACGGTTTTTAACAATATTTTAATAAATTTCAAAGAATTTATTTACAAGAATTGAGGGATTTCGTAAAAATTCAAATATTTTCAAATATTATAAGGTATTATAAAATATTTCTACAAATTTTCAATTGATTTAAATAGTTTCAAGAGATTTGAAGATTTTAGAGTATTTTTAAAAGTTCCTAGGAATTTAGAAAAGCTTTAAAAAATTTCTCGGAATTTTTAAGGATTTTACAGGATTTTAAATATCATAAAGAATTTTGAATACATTTTAATATTTTAATGGGATTTCAAATGATTTTTAAGATTTTAGGGTATTTTTAACATTCCAAGAAATTTTTAAGATATTTAAAAACTTGTAAGGGATTTCAAATTTTTTCGGGTATTTAAAAAGATTCCAAAGAAGGAATTTTCAAGAGCTTTCAAAAGTTTTAGGCGATTTCAAACGATTTGAAATTTGAGGGTATTTTAAGAGATTACAAGTGATTTTGAATAGATTTCGATAATTTGAAGGGATTCCAAATAATTTGAAATATTTTAGGGTATTTTAAAAAAATTCAAGGAATTTTCAAACGTTCATTGTTTACAAACAATTTCAAATAGTTTTGGTTATTAAAAAAAATCAGAAGTATCTTCAACAGCTTCAAATCATTTTAAAGGATTTCGTCGACATTTTCAAAGAATTTTTACGGATTTGAGCGATTTAAAAGGATTTTTAACGATTTTAGGCTTTTTAAAAAAATTTTAGGGTATTTAAAAAGATTTCAAGAATTTTTTTTAGAATTTTAAAGAAATTGGGGTAGTTTTGCAAAAATTGCAAATACACCTAAATAATTTGAAAGGATTTCAAAGGATTTTAGGTTTTTTTGAAAACATCCAAATAAATTTCAAAAGCTTTAAACACTTGCAAGGGATTTCACAAGATTTTAAAGAGTTTCAAAAGATTTGAAATATTTTAGGGTATTGTAAAATATTCCGAGGCACTTTCTAGAATTTCGGAAGATATGAAACGATTTTATAGGGTCTATGAGGTTTCAGGATATATTAAAAGATTCCCAGGAATTCTATAAGATTTCTGAAGATTTAAATAATTCTAAGGGATTTCCAAAGCTCTGAAGATATTTTAATACATTTTTCAGGATTTCAGGAAATATCAGATTTCATGCAATTGCACGGTTTTTTACAATATTTTAAGGAATTCCAAAGAATTCATTCACAAGAATTGAGGGATTTCGTAAAATTTCAAAGATTTTCAAATATTGTAAAGTATTATAAAAGATTCCTACAAATTTTTAATTGATTTCAATAGTTTGAAGGGATTTCAAAGAATATTGAAGATTTTAGGGTTAATTTTAAAAGTTCCTAGGAATTTTCAAAAGCTGTAAAAAACGTATCGGAATTTCAAAGGATTTTACAGGATTTTAAATGTCAATAAGTATTTTCAATAAATTGTAATAGTTTAATGGAATTTAAAATGATTTGTAAGATTTTAGGGTATTTTTAAAATTCCAAGGAATTTTTAGGACATTTAAAAACTTGTAAGGGATTTCAAATATTTTCGGGTATTTAAAAAGATTCCAAAGAATTTTCAATCGATTTTAATCGTTGAAAAGTACTTCAAAGCATTTTAGGGTATTTTTAAAACATGTAAAGACTTTTTAAGAGCTTTAAAGAGTTTCAAGGGATTTCAAAAAATTTCAAAACGTTTCAAAGAATTTAAAATATTCCAGGGTATTTTGAATGTTTCCAAGTGATTTTCAAGAGATTTAAACATCTTTAAGGAATTTCAGGATTTGAATGGTTTTAAGGGATTTGAAAAAATTTTCATGTGGTTGCAAAGAAGTTATTTGAATTTCGGAATATATGGAACAATTTTATAGCACCTATAAGATTTAAAAATATTTCAAAAGATTCCCAGGACTCTTATAACATTTCCGAGGATTTCAATGCCTTTATGGTATTTTAAAAGCTCTGAAGATATTTTAATAAATTTTCCTGGATTTCAGGAAATGTCAAATTTCATAGAATTTCACGGGATTTTATCATATTTGAATGCATTTTAAAGAATTTATTCACAAGAAGTGAGGAATTTCGTAAGATTTCAAAGATTTTTTAATATTTCAAAGTATTTCAAAAGATTTTGAAGAATTTTAAAGATTTAAAGATATTTTAAAAGATTCCAAGGAGTTTTCAATTGATTTGAATCATTTTAAGGGATTTGAAAGAATTAAACAATTTTTAGAGTATTTTTTTAAATTCTAAGGAATTTTCAAGAGTTTTAAAAAATTGTAATGGATTTCAAAAAATGTTGCATGATTTGAAATATCATAGAGCATTTTTAATAGATTTCAATAATTTGAAGTGATTCCAAAAGATACTAAAGATGTTAGGGTATATTAAAATATTTTATGTAATTTTCGAGAGCTTTAAAAACTGTCAAGGGATTTTAAAAGATTTCAAAAGATTTGAAATATTTCCAGGATTTCAGGAAATATCATTAGATTGCATAGAATTTCACGGGATTTTATAATATTTTATTGGATTTCAAAGAATTGATTTACAAGCAGTGAGGAATTTTTTAGGGGTTAAAATGTTTGAAAATATTTTCGAATATTTTTTGCAATTCATTTGAATTTATTTGGAATTCACCCTGGATTCTTTACAATTTATCCAGATTTAAAAAAAAAATTTGAATTATTTCGTATTCTCTAGAATTTTTTAATTAAATTAAATTCTTCTAAATTAACTCAATTCTACTCAATTCAATGGCTTTTTTTCTTTTCTTTTTTTTTCTTTAATTCATACTGAAATCTTATAAGCTCACTTTGAATTCTTTGGCATTTCACAAATTCTTTTAAATTGTTTCATTCAGCATGAATTTTTTGATGAATTTCATTGAATTCTTCTGATTTCCCGTAAATTTCTCTAAATTCACTCCGAATTGACTGGAATCAGTTGAATTTTTTGGATTTTTGGAATTTTTTCTAATTTATTTGAATTTTTTTGAACTTATCTTGAATTATTTTCAAGTCAAGAGTTTATTCTGAATTCATTAAAATTGGCATGAAATCCTTATAGATTTAATCGAATTCTTTTGAATTCTTTTATATTGAGAAGAACATTAGTCACATTATTAAAGCACATTAGTCACTTTTAGTAAATTTTCATCAAATAAGTCACTTTTTAAATGAAAGTTAAAAATGTTTTAAAACTTCTTGACTTAACATGGTTTATTATACAAGGAGCCAATTATTATTATTAGAAAAACAAATTATTTAAAAAAAAATTAATTATTGAAAATTAAAAATAGATTTATTATTGAAAATATATTGACATCTACCTGATTAATTATCAAATAAAAAAATAATAAAATGAAATACAAAATTTGGGGCTCATCCCTCAGTAAATTATCAAATACGTTTTTTCGAAAAATAATTTGTCAGCCTTAAATTTGTCTAGTCTGTGGCAGCCCTTAAAATAATCATCCAAAATTCATACATTTTAGTTAAAATTGTTTATTCCACCCGTGCAGAAATTTCAGAGTGGCCCTGGTCGGGGCCAGATCTGGACAAATCTGACCCAATCGGGTATCCCAGTTAGGGCCAGACTCGAAATGAAATGCCTAATCCGATCAGGGCCTGACTGGGGTATCCATAAGGAAGGCCCGATCTGGCCCTGAACAGGCCCCTTCCAATTTTTATTTATGAGAATATTATTAAAATATAATTTATTTAATAAAGAAGTAAAAAATTAATTAAGAATATTAAAGATTACGTAAATATTTTGAAAAATATTCTGAAACTTGTCGTTAGATTCATGTATTTTGTTGAAAATTCATCTTTTTTGATAGAACTTTAATCTTCTTGGTCGAAAATTGATCCTTTTTGGTTAAAAATGTAAGAATTTCGTTGAAAATTGGTATTTTTGGTCAAAGTTAATGTTTCATCAGAGTTTCTATCTGAAAATTTAACTATTCCATTTTCATTTTATGAGATAAAAATTCGACTATTCGGTAGGGAATTTAAGAATTTGGTTTGAAAAGTCGTCTTTTTGGGTAGAAAATTTAACTTATTGGTTGAAAATTCAACGATTTGGTAGAAAATTCATATTTTTTGTTAAAAAGTCGTCTTTCTGGGTAGAAAATTATTCTTGTTTGTTGACAGTTCAACTTTTTGGTTGATAATTCAAGTATCTTGTTAAAAATTCATATATTTTGTTGAAAAGTCATATCCTTGTTGATAATACAACTAGCTTGTTAAAAATTTATCTTTTCTGTTAAAAATTTATTTATTTATTTTAAAGTCGCTGTTTTCTATAATATTAGAATTTTCAGCTTAAAAACTTTACTCTTTTGTTGAAAAATCAGCTTTCATTGTAGAAAAGTTAGCTTTTTTGGATGTAAATAAACTTTTTTGATCAAGAAGCAACTGCTTTCTAAAACATTTGTTTTTCTTCTTGAAAATTCTAATATTTGATTGAACTTTAATCTTTTTTGTTTAAAAATTCGACAATTTGATTGAAAAGTTTTTTGGCACGTGGAGCAAAGTATACAAAAGTGAGGTTATAATGCCAAAAAGTTGTCGACGCTTTCTCGAAGTTCACTGTCGGAAATCTTATAGAGCTGGATAATTCTAGTTTGATATAAACACCTCACGTCGGTCTAAAAACTTTGCGTAAATGATTAACGAGGTGAATTGAGAATTATTTAAAGCGATTTATCCATATGACTTCACCGGTTTATCTGTTTACTGTTCGTCACTTTTACAAAGTTGTCTTCCTTTCGTCAGTGATGCCAATGTTGGCGCCTTTTGCTACTGCGCTTGCGTTCTGGCGGCGCACTGATTTGCCGCAGTTGGCGCGCGATTCAAAATTGGAATTAAAAACAATTCTTGTAATTTAAACAAATAATCATTGAAAATTGCACAAGAATGTATATAAATTGTACAACTTCTGATGTTAGACAAGACAAAAATTTATAACACGTATATTTTTTAAATAACAGTTTATTTTCTTTGACTTCCAAAGAATAACTTTTATTTCACAAAACATTTTATTTCAGAAGTCTAAAATCAGAAGTTGTACAATTTATATACATTCTTGTGCATTTTTCAATAATTATTTATTTAAATTACAAGAATTGTTTTTAATACCAATTTTGAATTGCGCGCCAAGTGCGGCCAACCAGTGCGCGGCCCGAACGCAAGCGCAGTAGCAAAAGGCGCCAACATTGGCATCACTGCCTTTCGTCCGATCGTTGCCAAATAATCGAACGGAAGACTAATCGAATACATTCGAGATTAGCGCGGCAAATTCAAATCTAAATAATTATAAACTCTAAACAGATTTAAAAAATACCTACAATAATTAACACTAACTTGAAAATTGTATATTTATTAACTAATTTAATGCGTCCGGAAACATACATTTTTAGACATTTTGTTCCAATGAATTTAAGCTTTTTTTTAGTTTTTTCTCGTTTCTTATATTCTTTGCATATGAGAAGTTAAATTTAACTAATTAACTTTAGGTTTGTCAGTGAAATGAAAATTAGTTGAATATTCACTATTTAAGACAGGGAGTAATTTTAAATTTAATTAATTCTAATTTTTGAACTAACTATGAATTAACAGAGGGTAGCCCGATGTGGCCCCGACCAGGACCACAACAGTAGCCATGATCAGGACCGCATTGGGCTAACCCGATAAGGGCCACGTCGGGAATCAGGATCGAATTGGGCAATTTCTCCACGGGCATTTATAAAAAATTCTATATGAAAAAATGTTACAAGATTAGAATTTTGGTCTTTAAATATCAATGATCAGGGAAAATGAACAATTAGTCAGGGAAAAGTCAGGAGTTTTTAAAAATGAAGTTTTGCGGCCACCCTGTTTTTATTTTCAGAAAAAAAGTATGTTTCTCACCTGAACTTGATATTCGATAACTGGCCATTCATCCTCAGATGGTCCAAATTGTCTTCTGCACGCACAATATCGAATCGCAATTGTTAAAGCGACTCTCAAGTACATTGTACTATTATATATTATTCCAATTCGACCAGCTGATAAAGGACTTAATGACGCACCTATGGAATTTAACAAAAAAATAATAAAAATATAAAATATTTTTAATATGAATTGATATGGTTAATTTAAAATTTTAAAATTGAAGTTACCAAAACGTTGGCTTGGATTTGAGAGCACAGTTATGTATTCCCCCTCCTTTGTCACATCCGCGACTTTATTTAGTAGGTTTTCTCGTGGAAGAGAATAATTTTTGAACATCATGAAACCATTATCAATTCCATTGAGGCCAATTTTTTCGCCCATATCTCCAATAGTTATGCCTGGTAGAGGTAAAAATGTTTCTGGATCTCGGATTGGAACAATGAATGGATGAAAACCGTGATTTACGTTATCTGGGGTAATTAATTGTGCATAAAGAAGAGCATGAGTTGCAGTCTTTCCTGAAAAATGAAATATTTTCTTGAGAAATTTGCACTTTAGAATAAAATTATTGAAGTTTTAAAATCGTAATGCACAATTTAAAAATCAATTATTTTTAATAACTTAGTTTCAAGATCCTAATTTAAGAATGCTTCAAATTTTAAGCGAAGTTTGGAATTGTTTAGTTTTAAACACTTCAAGTTTGAATTCTTTAACTTTGATAGTTTAAAATTAGGAAGCATACCATTTCCGAAGTTTTAATAATAATTAAACTTTAAAGGGAAACATTTTTAGTAAAAAATGCTATTCAATCACTTTGAATGTCACTTGATAATACATTACTGATGAATTGGGGTGCCCAAAAAAAATTATGATTTTGAATTTTGCAAGCTCTACTCTTGAAATTTCTTCCTTTGGGTGAAAAAAATACTGCCATAAATTTTATTTTATTTAACAAAATTATTTAGAGGTTCCGCTGGGCCGCTTTAGGTCTAAAAATGAATTTGTCAGTTAATTTTTTTTTTAATACAAATTTCATGCTAAAAAATGTATTCACCCCTAAAATGTATTTGTTATTTGTTGAGCTGGATTACGAAAATTTGTAATTTAATTACAATTTTTTTCTGGAACAATACATGCACAGTATTTTTTCTACAATGTAAAGAGAATATTTTCTATAAGGAATGAATTTGAAATATTTATGCCGGATAACAAAAAAAAAATGAATATCGAAATATACTAAAAATACACATTTTTACAGTTTAAAGATTCCCATTACTTCAACATCTGTTTTTACCTATCATTTTATAATAAATCTTATTTTCAGCAATTAGGAATTCAATGAAATCGATAAGCAAACTTCTACAAACGCAGAATTCAATGATTGAAATGAATAAAATGACTTAAATAATAGCTAAAAATAGATTTTAAAATACCATAGAAATCTTTAAACTACAAAATTGTGTATTTCGAAATTCAAGTTCTTTTCAGTCACTCGGTGACCGAAATGAAATTAATTCCTCATGGAGAATATTCTCCTTATGTTTGACATAATTTGGGGCTCATTCCTCAGTAAATTATCAAATACGTTTTTCGGAAAAATAATTTTTTTGCCTTAAATTTATATTTATTATTAAGTATTTTTCCAAACGAAAGAAATTTTTATATTTATTTATTAAGTTATTATTAATAATACATTTATCATCTTTACAATTTCTATAATTGGAATTTCAAAATATATTTTTGAATATACATTTCTAAAACAGTTTAATTTCCGAGGCCTTGAAACTAAATCTTTTTTGCGTCAAAAGCTCAGATTTAAAAATATTTGTTTCAAAATTTCTTAATTTTTGAATGTTTTCAATTTCACAATATTGTAGTTCCAAATTAAACTATTAAAAATGTAAGGGAAATTTCACTATTAAATCTTTCAAAACTTCATATTGAAAGTCTTCATATTTTAAATTTAATAATTTTAGATTTAAATACTCTGAATTATTTGGTTTCAATTTTAGTCAGTTTCAAATGAATTAATTTTAGATTTAAATATTCTACATTGTTTGGTTTCAATTTTAGACATGCAAAATTGTCTGATAAAAAGCAATTTCGAATTGAACGGTTTAAAAATGAGCAATTTCAAAATACTGGAATCATAGCAATTTTTTTGTATTCTTTTTTTTAATTTCTAATTTTAAATTTAATATCATAAAATTAACCGATTTTTAGTTGTAGATTTAAAAAAATGATTCGCTTAAAATTGAAAAATATTTGATAGGATAATTTTAAGAATAATAATAGTTCCAGATGAAGTGTTAAAAATTAAACGATTTAAAATTAAAAATGTGAAAATTGCGTTGTTTAAAATCAAAATAAATATAAATTAAATTATTTAAATTGATATCTTGATAATTGAACAATTTCTTTAATTTTAATGGCTACAATTTTATATTTCTGAATTTCCATAACAATGAAATTATTTTTTGATCTTAGAAAAATCAGTCTAATCAAATTTCATGTTGAATTATGAATTTTTTTATATAATAAAAATGTCAAATTCTAGACTTTCGGGAGCTTTGAGTTTGGAACATTCAATTTACTTTTGAATTTCAAATTGTCAAATATGAATCACTTCGAATTAAAAATTACTTAAATAGAATAGTTTTCAATTTTAAATTATTTAATCTTGAACGCTTTCAATTAGAAATAATAATATTTCCGATTCCCTTGATCTGAAAATATTCAATTTTCAATTTTGAACGCTTGGAATTAGAAATGATAAAATTTCAATTCCTTACTAATGAAATTTTTAAATTTACAAAATTTTAGTCCAAAATTTTTCAATTTCAAGAGCTTCTTATTAAACATTTTACAGTTTCAAACACTTTCAATATCAAATTATTCATTTTTAAGCACGCTTATTGGGAAATGATATAAGTTCAATTCCTTTTCATTCCATTCAAAGTATTACTCTTTTAAAAAAAGTTATTGAATCTAAAATTGTTTGATTTGGAACGTTTTCAATTCAATATCGTTGGATATATTTTTCAATTTCAAACGCTTTCAATTTAAAACTATAAATGATTAATGATGTTTTTAGAACATTTAAAAAAATAATATTCAAAAGTTTATTTTAAAATAGATTGTTAAATTGTTTATACTTTTACTGTTAGCAAATCAAAAGCCAGACAAGTGAACGTGCCCGTGCATTTTCTTTGTATTAATTAATTATCTATTGAACTCAATTTAAAAAAATGAAATTTTTTTGTAGCCTACCTAAAAGACCAGACCAACATTTGGCTGCTTCAAAATTTGGAGAGTTTAAAATAAAACTTTCTGTTTGAGAATTATAAGTCGCTGTAGTCTGAAAACCTTTTAAATTTGTTCCATGAGCTATTTCCGTCAGAGACAAACATCCTATAAACTATAAGAAAATTAATTAAATTTGTACAAAAAAAAAACTCTAACCATCAAATTTGGGTTAATAAGTAAATAATTGATTGTTTTTTGAAGTACTTCCATGACTGACTCACCCTGCCGTCGATGAATTTTTTTGCTAATTCTTCATGACGTTCTGTGCCTAAATCCAAAATTCCTTTTGGAACAGTATTTCTACTAAGACCTCTTACTAATGGCAAAGAACCATCGTAAAGACTCATCAACAATGCCCACCTAATGGATTTTCCTTCCTAACAGAAGACACTTGTGATTTGAAATATTTTTTAATTTATTCAAAATTTGAATGCTTATATGTGGCAAAAAATTAATATTATGTACTTCAAAATCAAGTCTTACAGTAATTGGTGAGTAAGCTTTTATTTGACGATAACATCTTCTACGAATTTCGTCTAGAGTTAAAGATTTCTTCGGGTGTTGAAATTCTGGAGTTTCTTCAACAAATTTCCATAATACTTCCTGTAGGTTCAATTAGATAATTAATTATTTAATTCAGGGAAAAAATGTGTTCAAGGTGAGATTCTGGGTTTGTAATATTGGGAATTTTACTTGTGATCGCACGAACTCTTCGCCCTCTAAATGCACTTTGAATGATTTCCAATTGAAACTTGCTCTTTTTCTGTAAAGATCCAGTGGTCCTTTCGGCAACTCTCGTATAGATTCCATTTTTTATGGTAACCTAAACTAAAATGGAATTTTCACAAAAAAATAAATATGTATATGATTGTAATCTCTTTTGTTCTTTATGTTTCACCATAACTTTGGATATGATTGACATACAGGGTTTGTATAAAAAGTATCGGGAAAAGTTTCGGAAAAATAGATTTATTTCAGATATTGCTACAAAACCCTAAAATTCTTCAAAGTACATCCCTTGAGCGACGACACACTTTTGCCAGCGTGTTTTCCACGACTCAAAGGCTCCCTGATAGGCGGATTTCGGAAGGTCCTTAAGGGTTTGCGTGCAAGCTTTTTTGACAGCACTTAGGAACCCATGGTGGTTTCCTTTGAGGGAGGATTTCACTTTTGGGAATAGAAGAAACTCTGCTGAGGCCAAGTCGCGACTGTAAGGGGGTTGGGGAATCATCGCGATGCCCTTTTTTGTTAGGTAGTCGTTCACCTTGGTCACCCTGGCGTAAAACGGCGTCGCGACGATTCCCCAACCTCCTTACAGTCCCGACTTGGCCCCAGCAGACTTTTTTCTATTCCCAAAAGTGAAATTCTCCTTTAAAGGACACCACCATGGGACCTCAAGTTCCGTCACAGAAGCTTGCACGCGTACCCTTACGGACCATCCGGAATCCGCCTATCAGGGAGCCTTAGAGTCGTGGAAAAGCCGCTGGCAAAAGTGTGTTGACGCTCAAGGGATGTACTTTAAAGAATTTTGAGGTTTTGTAGCAATATCTGAATTAAATCTATTTTTTCGTAACTTTTCCCGATACTTTTTATACAAACTCTGTATTCGCATGCATTTTTTTTTATGTAATGATATTACGAGTGACACACATAAAGATTCATGCTTGTCAATTTCTGCCAAGTACAACGACAAAAATGTTATCTTTGAAACAAATTTTTCGGGCTTGTATGGAATTTCTTAAGATCAATGAAAAGCCATTAAAAAATCAATTTTGTACGTCGAACTGAGTCCTAAATTATTAGTTGTTTATGAGAAGCGAGGAAAACGTTGAAAGTAATATTTTTATAATAAAGCTTAGACTTCATATTTAATTATTTGTATAAAAACTCATTTTTGGATTTTTTTAAATAATGCAAAGTTTTTTCAATTTTGTATTTTATGCTCATTTTGATTACTTGTAAACGTCATTTTCAAGGTCAAAAGCGAGGGTTAGACCACTCCGATATTCCTGGTACACTCATTAAATATTCCCATATATTCTTTCAATATTCCCAGGTATTCTTTATATTCACAAATATTCTTGATATTCTTTATATTCCCAAATATTCCCTCATATTCCTACATATTCCCACATATTCCGAAGTATTCCTAAATATTCACAAATATTCTGAAATATTATATTCCCCAATTCCCCGATTCCTTCCCTTCCGTTCACCGATTGTATTTGTATAGCTTTTTATCTGGTGCCTTTGCAATTATTATGCAATTATTATAAATTGCACATAAATTTATTAATAATTTACTTGTCATTCATACAAGTTTAAAAGTTATTGACTTTGGATAAATAATTTTATGTTGTTAGTTTAAAACCCTTTCAATTCACAATTGTTTATTGTTTTATTATGACCGATTATGACTTGGAACTGTTAGGTTTTCTAAATTGATATTATTCAATTTTACATATCTTTTTTTGAACTTAATAAAGTTTTAATGCTTAATTTTTAAATGGTCTAATCTGATTTAAGGGGCCGTGTATAAATTACCTAGTTGAATTTCTAAACAAAGAAGATGAATTCTCAATAAAAAATGTAATAGTTAATATTTTAACCACGAACAGATTTTTATCTTAAATCAAAAACATTTGAATTGAAAAAAAAAATAAAAGTTCTACCAAAAGAGATAAACTTTCAAATCAAAAAGACAAATTTTCAGCAAGAGTTTTATTTTCAGCCAAGAAAGATTTTCCAGACAATAAAGAAAAAAAGCTTCATCCAAAATATTGAATTTTTAAGCCAAAAAGACGAACTTTGTACAAAACGGTTAATTTTCAACCAAAAAGATGAATTTTCAACTAATATTATGAATCTTTATACAAAAAAATTAATTTTTAAAAAAGTGGTTCAACTTTTAACAAAGCAGTTGATTTTTTAACCTGAGAAGATTAATTTAAAAAAAATGTAATAGTAGATATTTTAACAAAAAAATATTTTAATTTTAAGTCAAAAACTGTTGAATTTAACCAAAAAAGAGGAATTTTCATCAAAATACTTGAATTCTCAACTAAGACAGATCAATTTCCAACCAAACAGTTGCATTTATAACAAAAAATGGATTTTCTACCAAAAAAGAAGAATTTTCAACAAAATACATCAATTAATTTTCAACCAAGAGTATTATTTTACTAACAAAAAATATGAATTTATAACCCAATAGTTAAATTTTCATCTAACAAAGATAAATTTTTCACAAAGAATGTAATATTTAAATTTTCAGTAAGAAAATAATTTGCAGCCAAAAAATAAAACGAATTTTCAACGAGATAATAAAATTTTGAACTAAATTAATTAATTTTTAACTAAAATTATGAATCTTCAACTATAAAAATGAGTTTTTTAACAAAGTAGTTCAACTTTCGACCAAATAGTTAAGTTTTCTACCAACTTGTGGACCTTGCTACGAAATTATTGAATCGTCTACCATATTGTTAAATTTTCGAGCCCAAAATAAGAATTTCCTACATAACAGTTGAATTTTTAATCCGAAAATGTGAATTTTCAACGACAAAATTAGTTTTCAACCTAAACAGATTATTTTTTACCAGACAGTTACATTTTTAACCAAAATAGATTGAATTACTTCAAAAAGAGAAGAATTTTCAAATCAAAAAGACGAATGTTCCACAAAATAGTTGAATTTTCAACCAAAGAAAAATTTGTTAGTCAAGAAGGAAGCAAATTTCAACAAATTGTAGAATTTTCATACTGAAAAAAAATGAATGGACTTTCAAGCAAAAATAATAATTCAGTTCCAATTTAAGTAAAAACCGAAAAAAAGGAGGACGTCTGTGAATCATGCGATAAATAAATAGGAATGTTGCTAATTTATAGAGTGAGGAATAATAGTAATAGAATACACAAAGTGTGTCGGACTTCGCAACATTTTTTACAGGGAAGGGGAGAGCTTTGAAAGGAATTCGAAGGATAGGTTAATAAATAAGGAGGGGGAGATTCTAAGGGACTGGATGGAGGATAGAGGCTGGGCGGTGGCAAATGGTATGGCAACTGGGGACGAAGAGGGAGAATACACATACGTAGGTAAGGTGGGGGTATCGGTAATAGATTATGTAGTTATGAATATGCAAGGGTGGGAGGAGATGGAGAGATTCGCAGTAGAAGGGAG